>LQNS02276925.1:14237738-14253201 GCA_001587735.2 Parhyale hawaiensis | reverse complement strand
ACCATTGAGTTCGGCCTGAGTCTGCTGCGCCCCTACGGGATCCAGAACCCCTTCGAGATCAGCGCCGTGACTGGCAAAGTGAAGATTGCACGCCGGGGTCCTGGGGTTGCGGCTGGCGAAACCTACTACCTGCAGGCCAGAGCTTTACGTAAGTCCTGTAGTGTCCAGCATGTCCTCCTTGTCCATAAAAACCTACTACCTGCAGGCCAGGGCTTCACGTAAGATCTGTAGAGTACAATATGTCTTCCTTGTCCATAGAAACCTACTACTTGCCGGCTAGGGCTACACGTAACTCCTGCACTGTACTACATGACCTTTTCGTACACAGAAAGTCACTCTCAGACATGATCTTTGCAAAAAGAGGCGTTCTTTTATTTTGTGCCCACAGGTAACGTAGCGCAGGTCAGTGCTGCTTTGGCATGAGTGTGGGGCTCTATTTGTGTGTCCGTGCCCCCGTGCATAGGTGTGTTTCGGACATTCATGCATTACCGGTCGTGAGAGGCTGTTCTGTACTGCGGGCTCAGAGTTTCGCTTAAGACTCCTCTTAATGTTCATCACTCGAGTTACACAAAAGAAAGAGGCACTCGGTGCTGTATTATTGGTGGTTTTGATATTTTTAACCAGAGCAGCATTATAGTGGGTAACTAGGGTAACTGCCCCTGCCCCTTGCCTCCTGCCAAGTGAGTTCTTTCCTAAAAGATCTGCTCGCTGACAAAAATGCTGTATGCGCAAATTGCTTTTTGTAGCCATAGCTTATACCTTGATGGTTATGCAGAGCTCCCCAGCATAGATTGCCCCCAGGCTCCGCCTCAGGATAACTCGAGCTTTTTTTTAACGCCAACTCAACTATCGAACCTCGTATGGATGCAAATGATCTAGCTCACTGTCGGGTACGCGAACTGTATATTAGATATAAGTACCCGAGATATATCTGTTAGAGTGCTTATTGAAGGATGTTCAACCCCAAAAGGTCAGGGTCCGAGAAGGTAATCAGACAATAACAAATTAAGTACCATTGCCATATTTAATGGTAGTACTGGTGTCGTTCTGTATTGCAGCCTATCGACCGGAAGGCGCAGCGTCGCCTCAAGTGATGAACCTGACGGTGGTGGTGAGTGAGACCCCGAATAATGAGGGTCACGTCCTGGAGAGCGCCTTGCTGCACAACGACGACAGCTCTTCTGTTGCCAATAAGGTGCGTCTCTTCATTAGATACTATCAGAAGTGGGCACTTCTCACCCTGCAGCCTAGCCATAAACTCAGAAGTGAGAACCTCCAGTCCTGGGGCCTAGTCATAAGACAAAAAAAAAGGTAACTAACTGAAATCCAATCTAAAATTTGTAGGCTTTGTTAAGATCTAGTTTCTGCTTGGCGAAAGCATGGTTTGACAAAATATCATTAGATGCAAGTTGGATCTCCTTGTGGTGATGTCCCCACTGCAAATGGAGATGGAAAACTAAAAACTTTCTATCTGTCAGTAAACGTATCTAGAAGCACTTACCACTTAGAAGAAAATCTACCAGAAGCGCAAACAACTTGATTAGTAATTGCACGTGGAAGACATTTGATTTGTAAATATTACGGTATACGTTTGGATATACGTAAATCAACAGTTGCGGATGTGCTTAACATTGTGTAATGCGGAGACGTCCTACTCGTGGTGTGTGTATCTCTTAATGCTGTAGGATGTTGCATATTCATCTAACATTTGTACTTTATTTTTTTCAGCATTTGAAGACAGCGGTGAAGTCTAGGATGAAGCGAGATGTGAGTAAACTGAGTGATGATTTATGACAGGTATGTGCTTGACGTATACATGCCGTCGGTTTTAATTAATGGGCATTGAAGTCTTACAGCGTTGCAGCTCTCAGATTCATTCAAAAGCGTTAGAGCTGAAAGTACGGATCACATGTTGACTGCATCTTCTCATGCTTGAAAAATATTACCTTGGTATTCATTGACGCTTTTTTATTGAACATGTGGCGTGCTGAATCAAAAAGGTAATCATAGCCTCCAGTAAGACTACCAGACGTTATGAAATCACCCCTACATATTTACTGGTGGTATGTTAAGGACACTCACTATACGAGTAACTATAACAAGACACGATCGATAGTTTAAGAAACGTATCGTTCATTGAAATGTCTATTCATGAGAGAACATATTTTGATATATCAATTTATCTTAGAGACTTGAATGCTCCAATAAATATATTGACTACCAAATAAACATTTTATCAGAGTATCTTATTAAGTTGGACAGCTGAACTCACCAACGATACTCATCACAGAACTCTGAAGACAGTTGGTACAAAGAAGAGACTTCCCCGGGACTGTGACTTGGAATTGCATTGAAAACTAAGCTTGCCCTCTTTGTGGCTTTCTTTTTATTACCTCCACCGCGGAGGTCATGTTTTTGTCGTGTTTGTCTGTCTGTTATTCTGTCCGTTTGTCTGTCGCCAAGAATATTCAAAAAGTTGTGGACGGATCTTTACGAAATTTGCAGTGATTGTTAGGCATGTTAGCAGTTATAGGTGATTAACTTTTAGTGAAAATCCGTTCATCTGTCTGTTTGTTTGTTTGTCTGTCTGCCTATTTTTGTCTTGAAGCTATACCTCAAAAAGTTATGGACGAATTTTATTTAAATTTATATGAGTTATTAGGTATATTACGAGGAGTAAATGACCAAATTTGTAGGATGATTGTTTGTTCGTTCGTTTCTTGCCATGTTTCATTTTTTGCTTGTTAGCACAATAACTCAAAAAGTTATGAATAGATCTTTATGAAATTTACAGGAGTTACTAGTACTTTTGGAGATGATCGGTCGGTCTGTTTGTGTGTTTGACTTACGTTTGTTTATTAGCAGCATAACTCAAAAAATTATGAACGGATCTTCATGAAAAGGCACAAATCAAAAAGACATAAATTATTAGATTTTGGTGCTGATACGAAGAAAATCATAGTTTCAGAACCAACTTGAAATTTTCGTTACTGTTGCTTTGCTTGGCGGACTTATGCGCTCTCAGAGTGCTCTCTAATTGTTAATAGTTTTAAAGCAACTCTCTAAAACTAAGGTAGTTACGGGACTCACCTCCTGATATGAGACTGAAAATTATTCTTTCTTCTTTGTTTCCCAGTCTCCTGGTTCGAACACATCAGCTGCAGAAATGAAGCTCTCGGTGGACGGAACGGAGTCTACGGGAGACCTCCGCCCTGGCCAGTCCATCAACTACATTCTCAAGATTGTCTTGCCTACCCTCAGTGAGCACTGGTGTAGTTCTGGCAGTTTACGCTAACCTCTAATAATACTTCCGTTGTATTTTCTGTTCAGTGCACCCTTCTAGAGAACAAACTTTCTCACCAAAAGCCGTACATGAATTCTTTATATATGTATCATTAAATGAAAAGTGCTAACTAAAACGATGAACATCTGAGAGTAGTGAAAGTGACAAAATTTCTTCTTAAAAAGCCATGACTCCTGTAGAGCCCATGACGCCTATTAAGGTCATGACTCCTGTAGAGGTCATGACTTCTGTAGAGGCCATAATTTCTGTAGAAGCCATGACTTCTGTAGAGGTCATGATGCCTGTAGAGGCCATGATGTCTGTAGAGATCATGACGCATGTAGTGACCATGACTCCTGTTCAAGCTATGACTCTTGTTGAGGCTATGACTCGTGTAGAGGCCATGACTTCTGTAGAGGCCACAACTCCCGTCAAGGCTATGATTCTTTTAGAGGCTAAATTTGGTTCAAACTATAGGACATTTCTGAATCACTTAAGCCACAGTTGTTATCGTCCACAGGATAGCGACCAACAACTGAAATATGGTACAAGTCCCTAATTATTACGACGAAGTCGGTCACTGGAACCAAGCTTTCATTCATAACTAGAGCTGCGCCCCGAGAGCGCAGACCCCTCCCAAGCAACTTACCTCCAAAAAAAAAAAAAACAGAATGGTACATGAGCACAGACTGACAAGCAAATAAATGGACGAATGGACTATCACTGAAAAATTTAATGATCTGTTCCTCGTGACATTTCCAAACAGTTCCTATAAATTGTATGAAAATCCGTTCCTAACATTCGTCTGCATTTATATCACTAACAGACTGGGAGACAAACGGACTCAAAGATAAACAAACCTCGACAAACGGATAAGTTTCTCAGCCGAGGATATTTCGTGAATCTTATTTCCCGAGCTACCGAACGATGATGCCGTTCAAGGGAGAGTTTTCTTGTTTTCATGCATGACCATTCTTGCCTTGAATTTTGCAATATTCTACCTTAACCGACGACTGTCCACCTGGACCCCATGGACTATATAAGTGGCTCATTTGGCCGGCGCCCATTCTATATGTCTTCAAGGTGCTATCCAAAGGTTCCCGGAATATTGGTACATTTATAAGTTAATTACACCATGCCTGACTCTCTTTCACCACCCGTCACCTTCTAAGTAGTTCTCATCAGGAAAGCTTGCGCCTCCTACCAGCGGTTCTTGCGTGGACTTAAGTTCTTTGAATTTTCATTTTCCCGGTCACTTTGGACACGTGCGACTTTGCTGGAATTCCTCAGCAATGTCAGTTTTTCTGTCCTTTGGGTTATATTTCATTCTGAAGAATAGGAAAAGTAGCACAGTGCGAGGTCGGGTATAAACGACGGATTAGGAAGCAGTGTCATTCTGTTTCTTACCCGAAACCCCTGGAAGTTGATTGCAACGTGTGGCAATTTGGGTAGTAATTCGTCGCTGGCTCACTTCACCGGTCAAAATCCTTTTGCACGTCCCGCACGACAACCCTCGAATGTTACACAGGTTTGGCTGGTCAACCGACGACATTTCAGTACAGTATTACAAACACCGACGATATACTGTATTCACGCGCTATTCCGTTTGACGACGTCCAAAATGGGGATCATCGTCAATCGACGTTCTGTAATTTTTAAAGCGTTTGCGCTATACATATCAAGATTTGATTGTGACGTAAAGCGTCGTTTCCAGTGCTTGCTTCATCGTTGAAAGTTACTGCAGCGGTTTCCTTCAGTTCAAAACAAAAGCTTAGGCATAAACCGCCATAGTTAATACGCACCTCATACAACACATGACATTAGAAAAATGTGCATAAAAAGACGCGATCGTCTTAGGCCGCCGTCACACCGGAGAGACAAGCGACACTGGACGCGACAAATTTGTTGCACGACGAAATGTAGCGGAGGGTACAGCAGTCTGCTGTCCCCATCGCCGCATCTGCGATGCCTCGCGACACCCGTGCATTGCTGCAACACGACTCCTGTCAAAATCGCACTGCGTCGTTTGTTGTGCTCAGTGGGGCTCCGGCCTAACACGATGTCGCTTGCGACGCCAAGGACGTGTAATAGGTGGAGGGAGCACAGTCACATTTTTTCTTCCCATCAATCTCAGCCTCGCAGCTGTGGTTTCCCACCAATCACAACCTCCTAGGTATTCTTTCAGCCAATTACAGAGTCAACCTATCGGAAATTTAAGCTTCCTATCACTATATAGCCGTTGCTACCTCCTTATATTGAAATTTGTTGCGCTGGCGCTCATAGAATGTCTAAGCTACTATCTGGTGGTGTTTCGCCGTACTAACTTTAGGCTGCATCGACATTGCAGGAACTTTCGAGCTGCACGTCTATAAAGGAAATGTTATGACTAATGAAATGTCTTTCTTGTGGAAAGATGCAGTTGTCGTGGCGGAAGCTTTTTATGTATTAGCTTTTGAGAAGGGCTTTCTCGACAGCCTCTGGGTCGCTTACATCGTACTCTGCGTCCTAATGTGTGGTGGCGTCCTCTTGTGATCATACACCTTGTCTTTACGACTAGATTGACTATAATATTAACCACTATGATCCTTTGTCTATAGCAAGGGTTGCAAGCAAAGGTATGGACGCCTCTTTGAATTTGGAATGATTTTGACTGACTGAGAAAAAATGTCATTTTACTCCTCATGAAATGGGCCCCGCAACTGATCATTCGGACGCTATGAAGTACGTTCGGGGATACAAATTACAGCCGTGTGAACTTTTTTTTTGGGGGGGGGGGTAGAAACAGATTCTGTTTTGCGTATTTCTACCGGCCTTAGCTCATACAGTACAGCCTTCTGCAGAGAAGATTAATGACATTCTTGCTTCTGTCAACTTGTAGCGACGGCCATGGACCTGCTGGTGGAGATCTTCGTGATGGACGCAGTGTCGGGCATCACGCCCTTCGCTCTCTGCTCCGTGGAGATTACGGCCGTCGGGAGCGCCATTACGGACGACAACGATGCAGCAGTCACGCCCGCCTCATTCACACCCAACGTTCAGGCCAACACCTTCCTACCCAACGTGGTAAGGTTTTTTTTTAGTGTTCATTTTCGTTGAAAGGAAATCTTATGCTGGGATGCCTAATTATGATGAATATTTGGAGAAATAATTTTATTCTATTAATTTCTGTGAAAAACGTTTTCTCACATTTTTGTGAACCCAGATGGTTATTGGGCATTTTCCTTTTTTCTATCTTGTTTTATATGAAATATGAATTTTGCAATGTGATTATACCCATTAACATTCTAGGGGCCCGCGCCGTATTGGCTAAATTTACTTCAGTTGACTTTTTTCTCGTTGTTCTACTCAACACAATATGTTTCCTTTGTGAACCCTGTGCTCTCTTCTACATAATTATAAAATTCTCATGATTTTGCGTATTTTCTCGTGTATTACCGTGAAAACAGCCTTCGCTATGAGTTAGGAAGAAATTCGAGCGTTGAAGATTTAATAAAACTATATCGATGGGAGATGCACCTGAGCTCAGTAGCCTTCATACAGTGGTTTCTCAGACGGCTCCTGATGAACTCAGTTCTCGTAGTCACGTATGGTATAAGAGACACAGCTCAGTTCCAGTAACAGGTTGACGTGCAAGAGGGAATGAGAACCCCGCAACATCATATCTTTGAATCGATACACCTGCAGAGTGCAACACTATATTCCAATAAAGGCAACATCTACAAGACTATGTCACCACAGGTGGCTAAACACAGCAAACAGTCTGGAGCAAGATGGCTGCTAGGGTCACTCTACTACACGAGACACTGTAACTCAATTCTCCAGCCCCCAAAGCCCAGGCTGCCTCAGAGCAGGACAACCGGACCAAGGAGGCAAGGACGGCCCCGTGCGCCGCCATCAGCAAGAGAACGCACAAGCACTCACAGCAAACGAGCCGGAGAAGCGCGCAGCCGGCCACAAGGAGACCATCTACAGACAACACACACTCGCTTGGATATCCCCCAGGAACAGGCAAAAACAGTAAGGGCATGTGATACAGGGCGAGCACCACCATGACAGAGAGCCAAGCATTGTTAGTAACTTCCAGCACGGAACCCTCACCAACCCTATCACAAAGAGCAGGACCATCCATATTGGTGCAACATGTGGCAGCATGTAAGGTTGATAACTCTCCAGCACAGTAGCACCTCAAACACCACAGCAATAACCTCACCACACAGATCAAAAACCACCCACACTCATGCAAGAGGTTGCAGCACATAAGCAACACCACTGCTGGGAGCCGCTGCTGGGATGCACCATTGCATCAGCCAGTTAAAGAAGCACAAGCAAATTGGCCGAACTTTCTGGCATAACATTGTCGTCCAGGAGTCAGGACGAGACGGATACTTAAGGAGCGTCGAAACTTGGATATTGATTAATGTATATGTTGAGTGCACCAAAAACTGTAAATTTTAAAATTTAGATGCCTGATCAGTATCATCAGCTAAGATGATTAAAGAACAGTATCAGTCTACTGTTTGTAAGCTAACAGGAAGATCAACATTTCTCTACGCCTCGGCAGTACTTGTACTGTGGAAAAATATTCGTCTTTCATCATTTTGGTAGTTCAAAATATCTAACATAACCTTCTCCAAGTCCTTGAATCGAGCAGACGAAAATAGAATGCTTAGGTGAGGTTTTTAGTGGCCCAACAGGTCACATGCAGGCTAGTATAATTATAAACTCTGACAATCTTCCTTGCGTCTTTGTTTGTATGCCACCGTGGGCACAATTTTCACTATAATAAGGGAAAAAATTCGACCGTTGAAAATATAATGTAACTATGTCGGCAGAGGCAGCGTTCCAGGGAGTCTCTATAGTGTTGGAGTGAGCTGTTCGGTGCTGAACCTTCGTTACCGCCCCTTGTCGGTCCCTGTGATGGCATCATTGCTGATTTCTTAGATAAGGCACAGCTTCAATCTGCTCACTTTGACCGGTAGCACAGCAGAGATTTGTTGTTATTGCCTCAAAGACGTCACTGTGAGCCTCATTTAAACTTCTTGGGATTCAGGTCTAACATTACCTTGATCCTTATGAAGGTGTGGACCCAGTCGGCATGTTTCTTCTCTTTTATAAGCAACTTACCAGCGTTGTCGCCCATATGCTTGGATCTCCCGGCGCCTGATACGTTTTAGTAATTTTCCCCGTTATGAGCGCACTGGGATTATTACCCTATTCCCAAAGGTTCAGTGTCACCCAATGCTTTCAACTACCGACCTATTACGCTGACGCCCATTTTATCGAAAGCGCTCGAGAGATTGGTGTCTTGTGAGCAGGGTCGCTCTGATGAGGTTACTGAACTGTTGCCTGATGGACAGCTTGCGGACAGAATTGCTTTGGATTGTGGTAACGCATTGCTGTCGGGTTAACACCATTTACAGTCAGTGCTAGCTCGTCGTTCTGAAGCACGCCCTATACAGTTGGACCTTATTGCGGTGTATGACAAAGTCAACCATAGGGATCTAATGTACAAGCTAGAGTAGTTTTTTTGTGAATTGTAAGGATCGGTCAATCATTAGTGATTTTGTTTCTAAGCAATGGCGGAGTGTGCCGTAACAGTTTTTTGAGTACCTCAGTCGCAGTGGTGTCTGGCGTACCTCAGGGTACCTATCTCACTTGGCCCGCTGCACTTTGTTCTGTGCACTAGAGACATGCTCGCTTCCCTGGACCCTACGATGATCAACTACAATGAGGACTCCACTATGACAGCAGTGATACCAACCCGCAGTATGCTTCATGCTGTCGTCCAGTCTCTAAATAGGGACTTGTCGCGTATTAGTCCATCGTGTTCAGCCTGAAGTATGAAGCTGAATGTCAGCAAGACAAATTCTATTAGCTGTCGATCTCGGCTAGTTTTACCGCAACATCCACCTCTGATGATAGAATACACTTTGCTGCAGGGGCTACCTCCTTGGAGATTGTCGGTGTTCTCTCTGATGAGAAGCTTAACTTTTAAACGCATGGGCGGCTCGTGTCACGTGCTTGCAGTAAGATTAGACCCCTGCGTAAATTAAATTCTGTATTGGGTGACGGAGAGGTAGCCCGCACAAGCTTGTTTGCTGCCACTGTTGGAGCATTGCGCACCGATCTGGGCCTCGGCTGCTGACAGTCACTTGCTTCTGCTGGACCGACTTGTAAGCTCATCCAGCAGGCTATACGTTGAGAGTGATCTGGTGAATCCGTCTCTTTGTAGAGGGGTGACCGGACTCTTATGTTTATATGGTGTATAACAATGAGAAATATTAGTTGTATTCTTCTGTCCTTACCCTCAAGGTCTTTGAAAAGAATACACGTGCTGAGGTTGATGCGCACGCCTTCACTTTGGAGACTAATAGGTGCCGAACTTGTCAATTCAGTCGGTGTTTTCTGCCCTAGTCTATTTCGGTTTGGAATTCATTGCCGGCATTTGCTTTCGGTCGTGTCGGCCTCAAGACGTTTATATAAGCTGTTACCGGCTTGATGCTGCATTTTCCTTGGTAGCATTTCGGGCTTCCCGGTATCGCATAATGCTTCACTTGGGTTGTACTACCTGTCCGTTGGGGTGCGAGCGTAATGTTTTAATAATAATGGTAATACCAAAGGGGGCTGCACTTGAGCTTGGCTGCCTAACCGTGTACGTCAAATGTAAAGGTGCTACAGGAATAATAATTGGACTACGTCATATAGATTAGATTAGATAAGCAGCAGTAGATGAAGCAATAGGCCCTTTCCCAAAAAGACACTGGAACTTGCGCCCCGGCCCTCTTTCAGTTATTACCATTATGTTAGTAGGATATAGAGGACTGGAGAAAAGAGAAAAAAAGGGGGAAGAAGCCCTACAGAAGAGACGATCATGAATGCTCGCAAGCACGATCAAGAGCCGCTGATATGCGGAGCTTGGAGATGGCAAACTGTTTAGTGGAGCGAGAGAGAGAAGAAGACGGATTAAGGTGGCCTCGGAAGCTTTGGCCGTTAAGAGTTTGCGACTCGTAGAGGAGGAGTTCTTAGCTGTGGAGGATGTCTCTCCCAATGTATGTCAAGACGATTTTAAAATGCGTTAACTGACTCCGCACTGACAACATCGGAAAGGAGTCTATTCCAAATGCTGACTATGAAATGCGTTTTGAAATGCAGGTCGTTTTCCGAGCTTCATGCTTGAGTTTTTGACCGTTATTTCGCAAGCGATCATTGAGGTCTCTTTCAAAGAGTCCCGTTGTAGGTACTTCGTTGAAGCCATTTAAATACTTGAATATTTCTCTTAGGTGCCCCCTAAGTCGTCTTTGCTCGAGAGAGATCAGACCCAGTTCCTTTAAGAGACATTCATACGGCTTGTTTCGCAGCTGAGGTATCAATTTCGTTGCTTTGCGTTTGACTCTTTCTATGTTATCGATATCTTTGCGCAGATGTGGCGACCAGCATTGACCAACAAATTGTAAGTGTGGCTGCACTAATGCTTTGTACAAGGGAACGATGATGTCATTGGAGTTGTATTCAAAATTTCTGGTGATGAATCCTAGTACTCTGCTTGCCATTTTCACACTCATGTCAACTTGCTGACTGTGTTTCAGTTTGTCTGTAAAAGTGATTCCCAAGTCACGTGTTGGGCGACAGAAGCCATTACCGTCCCATTCATTTTCAATAGGGCTGAAGGGTTCACCAGCCCTATGTGCATTACTGAGCATTTGTCGACATTAAAGTTCATCTGTTACGTTGTGCTCCATTTCATGAGGTGGTCAAGGTCTTGTTGGAGATTGGCTTTTTTTGTGGCTTGATGACATAGTTTAGTATCATCCGCAAATTTCCTGATTTTACTACGGATGTTAAGATCGAGATCAATAATGTATTGTCCAGTATACAAATTTATTTCTTGTTTACAGGCAAAATTTTGAACATTGCTTTGAGAAGCAAAGAAATGGTGATGTAGACCCAACGAGTCACGGGCAGTTTAGTAGTTAACTAGCGAACTCTGAGAGCGCATACCTCCGCCAAGCGAGGCAACGGTGGCAAAAAATTCAAAGTGGCTCTGAAACCATAATTTTCTTTGTGTAAACTCCAAAATCTGATCACTTGTGCCTTTTGATTGTAATAACAGCTTGTGCAATTTTCCTGAAGATCTATCTGTTCGTAACTTTCTGAGTTAGAATGCTAACAAACGTTGTGACAAACATGAGTCAAACACACAAACGAACAAACAGATCTGCACCAAAATTCGTTCAATTATTTATGTCTTTTAACATTACCAACAATCCATATATATTTCATAAAGATCCATTCAGAATTTTTTGAGTGATTGAGCTGACAAGCATAAAATTAAAAACAGTGACAAACGAACGAACAAACAGATTACCAAAATCTAGTCATCTACTCTTTGTTCTATACCTAACAAATGATGTTAATTTAATAAAAATCCAGCATTAACTTTTTGAGTTAAGTCATTGAGAAAAATAAGGCAAACAAACACACAAACGGATGAACATATCTTCACCAAAAGTTAATCATCTGTTCCTCCTAACACACCAAACAATCCCTGTAAATTTCGTCGAAATTGGTTCATAACTTTTTGAGTTATCTTGGTGACAGACAAACATGACGAAAACATAACCTCCTTGGTGGAGGGAATAAAGCCTAACTGTGTAAAAGAAATAAACTTTTTGTACCCATGCTACCACCAAGTGGTACTGCAGACATTTCTAATGTTGTGATCTTATATATGCCAAAACAACAGCCCTTTGTCGATGAGCAAATGAAGTAATCTGATGTACTTCTGATAAACGACGGAGATTTTATGCAAACGAGCAATCAAAATACTATGTAGCTAAATCTTGAAATAACCAGCCATCAAACGTGCCGACAATAATTTTGTAATTGAACTTTTCTCTACTGTTGCTTGCTGTACCCTTTTTGTTCAAAGTAGGCTTCATACCTGTAGGCTTAATCTTCCATTGAAGAAACGAAGGATGTGGTGTGCCGTCATGAGTTTGAGAAGATAAACTTTCCTCTTGCAAGAAAAGGCTCGAATATCAGCTTGGAAATGCTCAAAAATTGATCAGCACCAAGAAAATAAACTTCAATCAAAAGAATTCGCTGGAAATGCTTAGTGTTTACTGCATCCTGGATACCCGCAGATAATTCAACCTTCAGGATCGCAATTTGGCTGCAAAGTGAGTTAAAAATACTTTGGCCTCTACTCAGCATGAAGTTTCAACTGCCACGAAAAATTTAGCTTACTTTTGAAAGCGAAAGTTAACGGGCTCCAACAAAATGTAGTACTTCGATTTTCAGGCATATATTCCAGAAACTATATTTGTCTTCGTAATTCATGGCTGAACTTTCATGGTATTATTGTTGTTATTCAGATGATGAATTTTCTTTTAACTGATGCTTTTATAGCGTGTAAAAAAGCGGATCAACCAAAGGAGGAAGCAAGCAACCAACCAATCGACAATTTTGTATTATTATACAGTGTATTTTTGTCCACTGGGATATTTTCTACTATTTTTGATCATAAATTGCTCTTGCTAATAAATTTGATAATATTAATACCAGTGGGGGCTGCACGTGAGCTCGGCTGCCTAATTTCTAGCTTACTTAATTTTTTTAATTATTTTTGTTCCTCGTTCATAGCTGTTTGGGTTATGTGCTAACAACATAAAATCACACATAGAGACACACAAACGGACAAACAGGTCATCAAATAATAGGCCACTTGTTCTTTGTAACATTTTAAGAAATTGTGCAAATGTCATTAAGATCGTTCCATGACTTTTTGAGTTATGTTATCAGGAAGAAAGAAGCAGACAGCAAGCAAAGGGTGAACTGTTCACCAAAAGTTAATCATCTGTTCCTTCTAACATACCTAACAATCCCTCTAAATTTAGTTGAAATCCGCCCATAGCTGTTTGAGTTATTTTGGTGTCAGACAAATTAACAAACTTACAATTAAGCTCATTGAAAACATAATCTCCTTAGCGGAGATGATGAACATTACTGTTGGAAGTATCGCTGAATGGTGCCAAAGGGAGTTGAACGATCTAGTGCTTTCGACATCCACAGAACGACCGAGCCACCATCAACTTCGGTTTGCTGAAGAACGGCGCAACCGCCAACCCTGGCGGCGACTACACAGAGAGCACCATCGAGATCAAATTCACCGCCTCGCTTATATTAAACTCCAACTACAGCGCAGAGAAGGGCGTCGTCACGGCCGGTGCAGAGTACGACAACGACAACTACGTGTGGGTGAACCAGAGCTCGTTCTCCTACAACATGGCTGAGGTGAGTGCCCTGAAACATCTTATACCCAAACAGTGGGCGTGTTTTGAAATATGCCTAATAGCTGAGTGGTGCACTATCGTAGTGGTGTCTTTGATTTCACAGTGAAATAATGAAAAACAGTCATTTTTTTAGCTAGTGGCGTAGACTATGTACATTATGCTCTACTTATTTGGAAATTAATCGAATGAAAATACTGATTATCCATGTTGTCGAGGAATTTTTACAGTAATTGCCTTTTTACTTAGCAAGTATTCAAAAGAAAGACACAAGTGCGCTAACAGCAGAGATGATGTAACTTATGTATCATTATAAATAAAATAAATATCTAATGTAAGGTGCCAGTGGTCGCTCGTATATGAAAATACAGAGTAGTTCTGAACAGTTTCACACACGAGGTTTTGGCGGCAGCCATGGTGTTCTCTTCGGGAGTTAAGCATTGACATGACATATATATAGGCTGAAGTGCAAAACACAGGTGGATCTGTAGGTATATGAAATATATTCTGTTTTACTAGATGGATTCATACCCACACTCCATCACCATCGACGGACCAGAGACTGCAGCCATGTATTCGGGTGCTACCTTCACCATTGACGCTATCATCACTAACCCGCAAGGACCATTCACTCTTGAGGTCTACACGCCCAACAAACTTCACGTGAGGCTTTTTTTTGTCATTTAAAATCACATTATCATTATAGGTTAGATCAGCTGTAGCAGAAGGGAGTGTCCCATTGCCCAGTTCAAAGAAAGAAGCCTAATGTTTTATCTCTTCTGTGCCAGCGCCATCACATGATAGATCCTATCAATAAAAAAAATCACTGCAGTTAATTTACTTAATTATTGGAACAAAGCTACGATGGCATTGTGTATAGAGACTGCAATAACACCACTAAGTACTGACTGCTAAGAAGTAAAATATACCGCATCGTCCCTCACTTTCACTCAGGCTAATTTTAAAATTGATATATTTAGTGAGCACCAACCACGGATTTCTTTATTTTTCACCAAGCGACGTATCGGCCTGTAACAGAAGCCATCGTTAGTCGACTTAAAACCTGGAACAAGCAATAATTACCTTCGCCAAGGAGGTTATGTTTCGTCGAGTTTGTCTGTTTTTTGTCTCTCTGTCACCAAGATAACCAAAAAAGTTATTGACGGATTTTGACGAAATTTACAGAAATAGTTAGGTATGTTAGGAGGAACAGATGATTAACTTTTGGTCAAGATCCGTCCATCAGTTTGTTTGTTTGCCTCATTTTTCGCTTTGCAATAACTTAAAAATTTATGGACGGATTTTTATGAAACTTACATGAGTTGCTAGGTACAGTGCCTAGGCATAAGTATTTGCACAACTCTATTTTTTATGTATTTTTAAAAATTCAGGGTCTGCTTTAGGATAATTAATACAGCAAGTTTATATAACATATATATAATAGAATATTTAAATAGAACAGTCAAATGTGCACTTATAACAAGAGAATTTAACACAAGTAAAAGTAATAAGGGACAAAAGTATTTGACCAAAACAAATATGATGTTGAATCTTTGATATTTAATAGTATAATTTCAATAAATTAGTTTAGAAATTATTCTAGAACGTTCACGAAACGTCTCGAAACAAATGCAATGCAAACAAACCACAGCCGGCGCAATCATTACCTCTCTTGACTTCGTTGAAGTCGCGCACACTCTCACTTCAATGCCCAAGGATAAAGAAATCCCTGAAGCTACTCGTAAACGGATAATTCAGCTTCGTAGTGAGGTATTAACTTATAGAGTAATAGCAGAACGTGTCAATGTTCCTTTTTCAACGGTTGGAGCAATAGTCCGCAAGCATCAAGTGACTGGGGCGGTCTCTAACCTGCCAAGAGCTGGAGCTCCGC
>LQNS02276925.1:14171934-14193435 GCA_001587735.2 Parhyale hawaiensis | reverse complement strand
AACATCGAAAAGAAGTTCATGTACATCACACACCTTAATAGATGCCTATTATTTATGAAAATAAACTTCACGGCACGTAAATAGTCTATTTACATAGTGTTTTCAGAGTATGCATCAGAGTACAACACCATCACTGAGCATCACTCTTCACCCCTCCCACTGTGGCCTGTGATCTGCCACGCCATTGGCTGCCTTGAGACTGTACTTGCTGAAAGGTTCAGGAAAAAAAATTCGCCTCCCGGTCAATCCAATTAAGATGGCGGCGGGTGAAGCTGCACCGCAGCAATTGCGCCGTATTCTGTGGCGTACAACCTTTGTTACGCTATCTGACTGGTAAGTAATCTGTGGCCAACAGTTCCTACAGCACTATTCTTTAAATATGAGTTCTGACATCCATGGGCTGTACACGCCGATGTACCCCGCATGCCTATAGGGGATTAGAAGATATTTACTGGGTAATGCGCAACGTTTTCCTCAACTCTGTGATAGCGTTGCTTGATACTGTCATGGCTTGGGTTTGTCCCTTGTAACTCCATCCAAAAAAATTATTAAAATTTCAACTGCATCAGCAGTTTTGCTATAGAGAGAATGTAATATAATGACGGTAAGGCTTTGAATGTCTCTAAGTTTCTGTGAGTTCAGCTTCACAAAGGCGTCTGTCTATTTCGGCAAGATATTCATAACAGTTACTTAACTTTGCTCACGCTTTCGGAAAATATTCTTCCAAGAACCTGAAACGTTTCGCTTTCGTGCTGTCGTGAGCACCGTGACACCTCATTTCTCGAAGAACTTCACGCCTTTTAGGACCGCCCGAGTAATTGTAAACTTTGGCAGGTGAACGAAGAGCTTAAGCTGTGTAGACAACATGGCTGGCAAGCAATGGAAAAGGTATTCAGTTATATTTCTGCATTATTCAAACAACGGAAATATACACAACCAGTGGTTGTACCCACAATATTTGCCAAAATATAAGGCATCGACACAACAATTTTTTTTAATATGTATTACTTAAAATGCTTTGCCTGCATGAAAAATCTTCTTCGCACATATATTTATGATTAACATGAAAGAATTTAGCATTGATCTTTAACTGTGAATAGACGTTCAACTTGAAAAAAATGCACATTTTGTACTGGCCAAAAGTTAAGGAACACTATTGTATTGCCCCGATTAGTGCAATAAAATTCAATATTAGTATTTTTTAAAGCACTTAATCGATTGTTTTGATTCACACCAGACAAATGTCAAATATTTTGAAAACTATTCTCAAGCAATATGGCGTTAAAAACACTTGAATCTCCGACTCCTGACAAAAAAAAACGATTAATTCTAGTTCGGTTGTAAGATTTGGTTGCATTTGAACAATTATAATTAATCATACAGGCATCTCGTGACCAGTACTCAGAACCTTTACTACCGGTAATATGAACTAATAGTATTTATGGCATCGTCAACCAGTGAAGATGCAGGGAAGGAAGCAAGTTTTACACTAAACCAGCTAACGTTGACCATAGTACAGAAAAGGGGAAGTACTTTCACAAAATTTGTGTGTTTGTGACGTATGCAGCAGTGAGCCGATCACAAGTACCACAGCTTCTCACTCAGCATTCAAGAGCAGAGGTGAGAGGTTAAGTCGCACACAACTTTCGGCCCTACTGCTTTACTCATGAAAAAAAAAAAAAAACTGTGCAAGAAACTAGCTAGTAGAATGAAATATCACTTAACAGATATACCACTGCCTACAGTAATGTCTCAGCAACTGAGTTAACACCGAAAGGGCTGTTTTTCGGACATATTTTATTAGGAAAACTGCTGAGAGAATGATCGCTCTGGGGAACCTGCCAGCTGTGCATTGCCCGTTGTTCTCGCAACACTAGAACCTCTGCAAGTGCTGTTGACGCTTAGTCGTCAGCTGGAGTGGCCCTTTCCACCCCCTTTTTGCTTGTACTCCCCCTTTTCTGCACTGTGACGTTGACAGTATTCTTAGATCTTTCACTCATTAACCGGCATAGAAGCTCTGTCGAGCAGATTTACTGCAGGTGAGTTTTTTCTCATGTTTTGTATCATCCACAACGTGAATCAGCACTCTCGCTGTTGGAGCAGTCATCTATGTATAGTGACTATTTTGATTCTGCTCCAGTGTAATACATCCATAACAGCTTGACTCTGTTTTAACTGTTCTAGCGTCGTAGGTCATATGACTACGGACTGTTCTGATTCTATTCTAGCGTTGTAGACCGTATGACTGATACCTTTGTTCTGACTCCCTTTTAGCGTTGTAGATCATATGGCGGGTGCCTTTGTTCTGGCATTCTTATAACATTGAAAACCATAGGGCGGGTGCCTTTGTTCAGACTCTCCTCGAGCTTTGTAGGCCATATAGCGAGTGCCTTTGTTCTGTCAGGTATAGGAAATAAGCCGGGAGGGGGGTAGAAAAAAAAACGTGGAGGTAAAAATTCACCCGGAGAAAGACCCCGTTAGATAAAAGCCCCCGCCCCTATCACCGAATGTATTGTTACGGGGTTTTCAAACCGCTGTTACGGGGTATGTAAATAATAGATATGATTAGTTAAAATTGATAATAATAAATGAACGAATGAATCTTCCTGCTGCAAATGAATTTTACTTTCGAACGATCCAGTTGATCATATTCGGAAAGTAGCGTATGACAGGTTTGTGCCTATGAAAATAATATAGAAAGAAAAACATTACTTGTTAGACATGTCCCCAGGGGGCGAGCTATTCCCCAACCTACCTAACTAAAATACTTAGCGATTGGGACTCATACGGCAGCTGGATCAGTAAAACACACGTAAAGATCTCACAACATAGTGGAAAAAAGAGCATGAAAATTTAATACAAAGAGGAAACCACATGAAAGCAAGAATTAAATAAGCTGTTTTGACACACTTAGATGCAAATATTGAATCACCACTGATGCCTGTTATAATTGAACACTTCACAAGTACTGAGCGGCTGTGAAACCGTTAGCGCTCCTCTCAGGGTGCTGAGGTTAGCATTTGTTTTAACGAATGTATGATCAATGAAGAAGGTCATCACAAATTCTTCGCTGTCATTTTATGACAGCCCGAGCGTCTTAGTCTACACAAATATTCGACTACATGACCCGGCAGTGAGGGATGAAGAGATAACGATAAATTTCAGGAGAAATCTCATCGAACGGCAGATCCAAATCAAGCCGACGCAGTTAGCGGAAACCGAAAGGCTTCGCTGATTTGCTACAAAGTGTGTACTTCAAAAACTAAACGAAAATATAATTTCGATGTAGAGAAAACGCAATGAAAATCAGACTCCACGGGAACGGCAGGAGAAGCTGGAAGAGCAAGAACTGCATTCAGGGATAAAAGCGCGATAAGTACCGTATTCCAAATTTAGCCTTCTTCTGCAATATGGTTTACTGCCTACTGAATCCCACCAGAAGGGAACAGGATCGCAAAATTTCCAAAGGGGCAAGAAATGCATTCAGATAATAAAGGGGTAAGGATTTCACTTTAACTTAATTCTGCAACCTCGTCATCGTTGATTACGAAATCTGCATCCTGGCCTGTTTTTCGCCTATCTAATTCGTTAAGAGCGATGACGAAAAAAATATTGGATAATGAAGGAAACCTCAGAAAAGAGTACGAACGACGATGCAACGGAGTGCTTAGAGAAACTATATGTATGTATCTGCATTGAGTGATCTTCAACGTTGGAAAAGAAAAAAATTGTCCCTATCGATTCTTACAAGCGTGACACCGAACATATAAATATATAAACAAACGACTGTCAATTCTTAGTGTTAAATAGACATAAATATTACCACGCAGTGACAATACGATCGTGACAGTTGAAGAAGATGATGGTCTTACATTGCTGAACAAATCTACGTTAGGAAGACTTGGTGACAACAGCTCTCACATAACTGATGTCCACGTCCTCTCGCCCACAGATAAAATCACTGGAGTGATGTGGGGCAATGCTGGGAGCAACATCGCTCTGAGACCCAACCTCACCGAGGGGATGTTCTGGGACCCCATTTCCGGAGTCTTTGAGTGGTCTTTCCAAACAAACTCCACTGGACAGGTGCGTGATGGATTTTTGTTGTTCACCTACAGTACTGTCAGTACACAGTCTACTGTGTGTGGGCTCCCAGAGCCAAGGAATAAGTAGGTTACTTTTACCTTTGATATGCCAGAACTTCGTTGCTCCTTTCACTTTCATTTGTGTTTAGAATTACCGAGTTTAGATATTTACGAAATCATAGCACTACTGAGGACTGTAATTGAACTACTTTATTTCGTCATCCCCCTGGCTTGGAGTCGAAACGCTTGGTGGTGCTGCTCAGTGCACGAGTCAACTCTTTTAATCGGCTTGCTGTATCATACGTGCTTCTCTTCGATGGAAATAGACAACCATGAAATGAAACCTGCTCAATGTATAATGCATTTTTACTTCAAGAAATTAATCTGTATTGGTGTAATGACTTCGCAGAATTGAGTTGCAGAGTGCAATGTATACTGGCTTGTTTTCTATTATTGTCACTAGAGGGCCCAGCCGTCAAAAATAGCGGCAAAAATTTTGTGATTAAACTTTTATTGTTTTTTTTTTCCAAGTATAGGTTTTGCTGTATGTATTATAGGTCTCATCCCTGCAGGCCTGATCTTCCATTAGTGAAACGCAAGCTGTACAACCATGAGTTTTGCGATGGTAAAATTACCTCTGAGTGAGATTCTCCTGTTTTTTCTCCGTTACTCACAACTTCAATATTCTCCATTGAATTTAGGTCTGGGCTCTGAGAAGGCCACTCCATAACAATCTGATCATTGCTTTCCAGTCACTGCCCAGTCAAATTAACTGAATTTTTCGGGTCGTTGTCGTGCACCAAACACCATCGTCGACCCAGGGACCAGATTTCGTGTAAACATGTGGAACACTATTATGACTAGAAAGGGAAAGTGGAGCATTTATACGTAAAATGCTACTAGCGCTCTTAATGCTCCATAATGCTCCAAGCTCTATAAAGCTTCCAAAGTGCTCCTTAGTACTCCATTTGGCTCTAACTGCGCACAAACTTGGAGCAATCCTAAATAACTGGTGGTCATTCGTACCATCAAGTGCATTGAATATCAACGAGGTTGATTCAAGCATAAATATTGCAGCTTCTGTTATCGCGCCATGAATCTGATTTTTTATATTATCACTTTCTCTATGCGCCGGAACATATGGTTGCTCTCAGTTCACAATGTGCGTATTACGTCGGTATAAATTCAGTAGTCGATCTACAAAGCACAGACAAAGCGATGATTTTTCACGAGACAGCAGACACAACTAACTCTTTCAGCTTGCTGTCTTCCTTAGACAGAGAATTTTTGCTTCAAGAGAAAAAGAAACTTAGATGTACTGAAGCCATATCCTTCGGTGTCTATGGTACTCGGCGGGGGAATTAATCTAAATCAGTGATGCTTTGCTGCTTGCTAAAACAAAAGTTTTTTGCTCTTCTTCTAAGCTGGAGGACGATTGTACTGCTATAGATAAATTGACATAGAAAGCTCTCATCTCTTATGATGCTTTTAATTGGCCTTTGTAGCGTAATCTCCAGATGCATCTACATAGTAACGGACCCAAGTATCCACTATATAATCACATACAATTGTGGGTTTCTTGCTCCACGCCCTCTTGCTTGCTCGCCCAATGTTGGTTCTTCCCTCCCTCCGTCAGGCTGTTAAGGATTTTGATGGGAGAAAATTCATCTATTGAAAAAGAAGTTGAGATACCAGAAAATTTCCGCCTCCGGAGTTACGGTGACAAATATAGCTTCTGAAATATGCGTTGAAAGTAGAAATACTGCATATTCTATATCTCCCCCCGTCTTGAAATATATATAGCACTGGTGGTTCTTCTTCTGAGGGTGGTAGATGAAAGGCGGTATCTTTGATCGAGTTTTTGGTCCAGTCGGGCATGAGCTATATCGCATATTTTTTAACTGAATTTCTTCGTAGCAGTTGGAGAGGCTCAGTCTTGGCTGGAGTTATCGTTCCTCTCGTGCATTCCACTTATGCTTCTTTTAGCAGAATCTCTTCGTAGCAGTTGAAACTTCAGGCTGAACAGACGCCTTTTTACATTCAAAAAATTTACATTACAACCACATTTCTCCCCTAAAAGCTTAACTTTGGGCTGGTATCCAGGTTACGGTAAGCCCTGAGTAGTTCCAGTGAATTCTTTTGACTGAACTATATTTTCTTGATGCTGCTCAACGTTTTGCCAACTCTAAGCTGAAATCCACCCCTTATTCCGCAGGGAAGATATTTTTTATTGCAAAACTCATGGCTTCATAGCTGTACAACGTGCGTTTCATTGATGAAGGATCACGCCTGCTTATATAAGACCTATTTTGTAGCAAAACCTATACTGGGAACCGGAGCAATGAAAAGATCAATCACAAAATTATAGCTGTCATTTTCGGCGACTGGGCCCTCTAGAGTTAAATGAACACGGGTCTTCAAAACTCCTCGCTGCCATTTATGACAGCGCTGGTGCTCTAGTCCTAACATACATAAGAAAATGCTTCGCGTATTTATTTATTTTGTGTCCGCCTCCCATTACAATGGATAGGCGATAAATAGGCCAGGCTGCTCATTTTGTATTAAGCTACGTTATCATAAAGATCGAAGTCCAGGTTACTGAAGATGGCGAAAATGGGATCCTTTTCCCATTGTCTGAATGGACTTTTTGCTTCAAGCACTTCTTGAAATTGAAACAATCAAAATATTCGTAGCTTCATTTAACTGTTTGCTCTCAGTTCATGACGTATAAATTCAGTATGTGATCAACGAAGCGTACACGAAGCGATGAATTTTCACGTTGTAGTAAACAGAATTATTTCTGTTATTTTGCTGTCTTTCTTTGACGGAACAGTTTTCGCGTGAAGAGAAAAACTTATGTGTACTAAAGGCTAATCCTTGGGTATCTAGGATGCGCCGAAGGAAATTCAATTAAATCCGGTAATGTTTTGCTGCTTGATAATGGAATGTTTTNTTTGTTGTCTCTCTTTGACGGAACAGTTTTCGCGTGAAGAGAAAAACTTATGTGTACTAAAGGCTAATCCTTGGGTATCTAGGATGCGCCGAAGGAAATTCAATTAAATCCGGTAATGTTTTGCTGCTTGATAATGGAATATTTTTTCGTATATCACGTAAAGGGGGGGACGATTGTGCTGCTTAATGAATTGAAAAAGAGAGTGATTATCTATTACCCAGTTGGAAATAATGGTTGTGATTATCGTAGAACAACTATGATTATGGCCGAGATCTTTCTTGTTTCTTATCGATATATCCTCCATACTCAACCATTTATGGGGTGCATTATGGTAGACATATGTCACAACCCTCGACCATATTGCCAACCATAATTCCCGACCTTACATACCTAATTACAGCCATAAAGGAGTCAGCTGCACAACCATGATCTACCATAGTAAACCGTAAGAAACACCATTCACGAACAAAATTGACTGTGTAGAATACAACTATATTCTACTATTATCAGCTTTTTCAACTGTTGACATATTATGCTCTGGATGCCTGCTTTGTTTGCTGATGATTAATTCCTAATACAAAAAATGTAATTTATTGGTGCTAGTTACGCCTGCAGCTCAGAATGGCGAAAGGCTCTAAACTTCAGGACGATGCTACAGAGCAGAAACTTGAACCAGTTTGTGCAGATACCGCACGTTTATATACAACTTCTTCAACTCTAAGCTGGTATGTAGCTATACGACACAGTTTAGAGGAAGTCACTAGTCGATGGATGAATTTTATCCGTATACCTAGCCTCGTTGTCAGGGTACGTAAGGCCAAATTTAACATGAAACTTGACATTGTTTTCCATAGAGCTAATAGGAATAATTTGTTTATGAAACTTCACAGATTAAAGCTGAATGAACATAAATATAGATGGCAATATTTGATTAAAAATTGCAATACTATTTTACAAGGGACACAACAAAAAATAAAAAAAAAAATAATGGATCACTACGCTAAAGTGGTAAAGCGTTAGTAAAATTCAGAAACGGTAGATAAATATAGCGGCAAGGCAGTTAGCGTCCATACATACCGTACATTTTTTTGCAATTCATCGACAGGAATGAAAAAACTGAAAATGCACAATTTTTGCACTATAATGTGAAATTTTAGATGCTTTGCATTCAAACTTATAGTCCTAAAATATTATTTCGGTCGATTATGTTGGGAATTCTAGCTGTAAGTGCTGTTTTGCCCTTACATTGTGCTATGAGCGTTCAGCCATACTTGCTCAGCACAAAACCACAAGGAGCAATGAATAACACTAGGTCAGCTTAGAGTCACTTGAAATTTCCATAAATAGTAAACGGCACAAAACGTTACAAAGGTCACTGTGGCTAGCTGACACAAGTTTGAACATTGTAGGTAGATGTCTGCAATAAATGCTTTCATTAATAATCTGTGAATATATGAACCTACAATGCTGCTTAAGATAATTTCCAGAATCTAATTAGCTTGCAGTAAACAAAGGTTAACCTTGTCTTGCCCGGGCAGAGCTACACCACCACTAGAGCTCCCTTCCCAAGGGATACACTAGGAGCAGGAACCCCAGTAGCAGAACGACACAGCCCGAGCAACACCGTGCTAACCTGGCAAATAAGAACTAATCGAGATCAAGAACTAGTTAAGAAAGTAATGAAAACTTCCTAGAATAAATTCTGATCTAGCAGACTTTTATGGAACAAACTCGAAGCTAATGAACAAAGAATTCAGACAGTTTCTAGTTAATAATAAATCCTACAGAATTTAACATACGACGCACAAATTCACAGATTGCTCCCACAATCCTTCAGCACAAAGATCAAGTAAGGAGTGGCGCGTCTAACCGCTGCCACGTCGAAGTGCTATATCCATAATAGTGTGGAACGCTAATGTAGTTGTGGTAACACTTGCCATATTATAATCCATGGCAACCCATACATATTCTTCCCCAAATAATGGGAGGAATTCCACTCATGATCGTGCGTACGGAAATCCGTTGATAACCTACCATGGTTATGCTGTAGCATATGCTTTACCATAGATAATCTTCAAACATCCACGTACTACCATGTACCATATATAGTCTTCATACATGCAAGTACTACCATCGATCTTCGTTTCCTGACAAACCATAAACAACCAATATCGCCTCCACCAATATCAACCTAAATATACTAAAATCAACTTTTTGTTTTGGTCAACATATCTACCATATTGTTTCATTATTCATAATCAACCGTAAGCTCTCATACACCACACTATTCTACTATGTCATAACCATTATTTCCGACTGGGTATGATAATTTGAGTCTGCTGTTGCTACGTTCCCAACAGTAATACATATTAGTAACAAAAGTATGTTAAAAGAAAGATGTCTTCACTAATTCCTCGCTGTTATTTTTCACAGCGTGAGTACTCGAGTCAATATCATTATTCTGCTTGAGGCTCCGTTTGTACATTCGTCCGTCTATGTGTCTGCACGTTACACTTTTCAGCATTAGAAAGGGAGAAATCAAACTTACAAGAAGCTCTGATATTTACTTGAGAAAAGTTCAAAGATAGCCATCTTAAATTAGCTTCTTAAAAACATTTTCAGCCAGTTTGGAATGAAAGACATGAAAATCATCTCATCCATATCATAAGTATCCGCCGTTTCTCTTTCTTTCGCGTCAATATAATATCCGCTTTGGTGGTGGCGGATGACATTAATAAGGCCAGATACGCTTTGGGAGCTCAGGGCGGGTAGTTTTGAGCATCAAACAATATAACTTATTTTTAAAAATAAATATGCGTCGTTTGTCAAAATACAATGACCTACTGATGGAAGAAAGAAATAACATTTATTTCTCATATGGATACAAAGTTAGGACACAGCGCCCTGAGGTTTTCAGTATATATATTAATGCTAACGTAAGAATAATACTAAACTAGAGCACTCTGAGAGCGCTACGTCCGCCAAGCGAAGCAACGGTCGCAAAAAAATTCAAATTGGATCTGAAACCCTACTTTTCTTTCTATCAAGTATCAACTCCAAAATCTAATCATTTGTGTTTTTTGATAGTAATAACAGCTTGTGCAATTTTCTTGAAGATCTGTTCATAACTTTTTGAGTTATACTGCTAACAAACATTAGTCAACTATATAAACGAACAAACCGATTTGCTGAAAAATTTAATCATTCATGTCTTTCAACATTACTAACAACCCCTATAAATTTCATAAAGGTCCATTCATTATTTTCTGAGTTATTGTGCTAACAAAATAAAATTAAAAACAGGAACAAACGATCGGACGAACAAACGGATCATTACTATAATTTGGCCATTTACTCTTTGTTCTATACCTAACAACTCATGTCAATTTCATACAAATCCATTCGTAACTTTTTGAGTTATGGCATTGAGAAAAATGAGGCAGACAAACAAACAAACGGATGGACATATCTTCACCAAAAGTAAATCATCTGTACCTCCCAACATATCTAACAATCCATGTAAATTTCTTCCAAATCGATTCTTAACTTTTTGAGTTATCTTGGTGACAGACAAAGAGACAGCAAATACGGCGAAAACATAACTTCCTTGGCGGAGGAAACAAGAGAGGGTTACGATATTGCGACTGAAGAAACCGGCCGATTCCGTTGGGCGGCGTTGTAGAGTTATCGCATTAAACAAAGCAGAGAAATTATGGTTTACTAATCAATGTCCACGTGTCCGGTAATAGCGTAAGAAAAAAAGAAAAAATCAGAGTTGCCGACAAAGAATTGAAATCTGTAAGATTGTGAAGGGCTAAATTATCTCTAAACTGTAGGAAACAGTGCTAAGAAAAGGCGCACAAATACCCAGGTGAATAAAACAAGAAGTACATACCTATATGTTTTTTATCAAGACACAAGTGTATACTTTATGCTGGCAGAACAAATGCGAGATTATCCGGTAGGCGAACTGGGTTGACGGTAGACAGGGTTTAGCGGAGCACATTACGGTAGTTTAGATGGGGTGAGTTAAATTAGAAGCGCTGCCTCAAGTCAAACTAAGTATAGTAAGTGAAAATAATTATTAACCGTGCAATTTCCACGGGTCCCGCAAGGTAATTATGATCCACATAGGCCTACCACTATTTTTTTTGTAACATTGATAACCACTTCAACTAATCTAGTAAACTACAACTAAATCTAATCGTAATTTAACTGAAAAGTTTGAAGCTTGCACTGAGCAATTTATTTTGAAAATTTAGTATGTCTATTTACATAGTGGACTGTTTGTATAAAATATACAAAAATATTGCTTTTATTCCAGTAGAAAATACAAGATTTTTGCACTGAAATGAAATGTTTTTTTTTTTCTTCATTTAGGCGTATCAGAAGTTTTTTTTTTTTTAACTTATACAAGGTAATTAGGATATTTTCAACGGTAAGTCAGGCTAATTTGGTGATTTTTGTGTTCTGTGTTTTAAAAAAGCAGTTTCGCTTAATAACACTGTTATTTGATTACCGATACCGTTTTACCGATACCGCTGGTAATTCTTTTGAAAAATTACCGCTTTACCAATACCGAAACTTTGGAAATCTGTTGCTGCTTTTACCGATACCGCTTCTATGGAAAACATTACCGCATTACCAATACCGAAACTTTGGAAATCTGTTGCTGCTTTTACCGACACCGCTTCTATGGAAAACATTACCGCTACCCACCTCTGTAAACGACAACAGCAATATTCAATACACATTGATAAGAGTACTATCAGTTTGAGTGTGATAATATAGATGAAGTAGGATACTTCCTGGGGATGGGGTAATTTTCTTTTGAGTTCCCCAATACTATGACACACTAACGAATAAATTAGCGTACTTGGTAGATGAATGAGACACGCATGATCACTAAAACAGTGGCAATTTTTGTACAGTGATTTCTGTAATTTTACAAATTAATTTTGTTCTCTAAACTGGTTGTAACCGCATTTAGGGTAAGTACTGTTACCCTAGACGCAACATCAGTACATGTTTGTGCAATGCCGGTTCAGTGCATTCAGTGCCCCTCGTAGTTTGGTACACATTTTTAGCTGTTGACATGTTCTAGAGTAAGGTCAAAAATTTCTTGTTTCATCTTTGAAATTTTTTTTTTTTTTTTCAATCTTTTCACTTCTCATTTTTACCTGCAAAATATATTCAAAAGCAAAAAATCCTTTAAATTCTTACACAGATAGGTTGTTAAATTATACTTTGGTGCACGAATCTCTTCGATAACTGTCCCAAACGCTGCGACAACTTTTCCAAACGCTACCATTGGTGCTGCTGATGCCCTTTTCTACTGCTACTATTGCACAGTTATAACGCTACAAGTGCTCCTTTTAACCGTTACTGGGGCTCTTTTTCAACAGCTTCAGTGTCCTAGCTATAATTATGACAAAGGAGCTCGATTTTTGTTTCTCGTCCGACTATCAAACTTGCTTCCAGAAAGCAATACTTTTGTCAATGTCATGTTTTGCAAACTCCATCTTTGCTTCAGGATGTGTTGTACAGGCTTGAGTAAATAGGTCTGTCTCGGACGACAAGCTTGCAATCCAGCTCTCTTCAAAAGTCTTCCCACTGTGTGTCGAGATCCATTAGCTCCAGGGTCACACTGAGCACCTACAATGTCCTTTGCAGCGGCCCTTGGGGTTTGGTTAGAATATCTAATAATCTTTCGCTCTGCTTTCGCAGACAAACCCTTCTCTTCCACCTCCCATCTTGTTTTTGACATGACCTTATTGTGCATGATTATTTATAATAGCTCAAGCAGTCTACTTTGGAATGTTTAACTTATTGGGAATCTTATCATAGCCTCCCCTTTAACAACACGTTTCCTGAGGTCTTCACTGTGTTTTCATCAGTTACTTTTAATTGTGCGCTGTCTACAGCTGGTGCATGACCGTACTCCACATTTTTCATTCCTGACGCTCTCATCACCATTAGGGACTTTTAAAAACAAGCTTCATGCTTCGCGATCACTTGAGAGACCTCTCTCCCTATGCGCTGTTGATACTAGCAGCCATTGCTGAACTAAGCAACAAGTTAAGGGCGCTAGCACACCAAACGCGGTTCAGCGAGAAGCTGGCAGGCTGGCTGGCAGTATTGAGAAGCACGGAATGCATTGGAGCGTGTACACAGAACAGCGGCAGGTTAGCCAAGGCCACCTAGAGAACATTGTCTAGGTGGCATTGGGTTAGCAGGCAGCTGCCGTCCAGAGCAGACAGCGCTGGCGGCGGGCGGTGTGACCATGAAGGTATAAAGGTCCTTTATAACTTCATGGGTGCGACCGATTCCTGCTTCAACTGCTGCTGTGTGCCTTGCCAAACGTGCGATTCAGCGCTGCCACTGTTTGGAATTTTTCTCCAGATCTTGAGAATTTGAGAGGCTTCCGGGAATTTTCAGATCAATTTGGGGAATTTTTCCAAGCCTAATACTTAAGAATTACGTAAATAATTATAATTAACTGTTACCTGTTACCACATACATTGAGAAAAGCATAAAGTTTTTATTTGGATTCTTTTATAACTATCTGCGGAATTTTCTCAAGATCTTGGGAAACTTGAAAAACTTTGAGTTGCATCGCTAGCGTGTGATCAGACTGCACCTGGTCGTTGGTTGCACATGTTTCGCGTCGGATGCGCACTTCTGCCCAGTGTTGCCAAATAAAATTCGAACTTTCCTGCAAAATCGCTGCAGAAAAAATCAGTGTCTAGTTACAACGAAAGAGGGAAAAGATTATGATCCACCAATTTCTTGCTGAGTTACAGTTTCAACGCAATTTCATCATGTTTGATGCATCAGTCTGGGCATTATCCTTTGGAGCCATCGCCTTATTGTGGAAATCCATCGATCCAATTATTTGTTGATTGCAATTTTTCGCAATTTCAAGTCTTCATAACATTTGCTTTGCGTCTCTCGGCCATATTTTTTACAGTAAAGATAACTTATAGCACAGGCAGTTACATTTTGTTTCTAACCTTATTTTTTTTCACGGCGTTCATGCTGCTGAATAATGTTCGACTTAGGCAATCGAATTGGGTAAGATTACTTTTAACGTAAATGCTGTCACATCCTTAACTAGGCTTCCTCCGGAACTAAAAAAAGATAATAGTAATGCTTATTTACAGGTAGTGATATCATTAGATTCATCCAGTAATAAGCTAAATTTGTTGTCGCCTAGATCAGTAGTTGAATTTTCATGGAAATAAGGAACTATAACATTCGCCACTACGTTTACACACTTTGTGCGATGTATCACTGCTTTCCTATCGGAATTTGATTTATTTTTCACAAGTCGTCCAGGTATCACAGAAACTAAATGTTGCATGGCAGCAAATATACATGACTGACTTGACTTCCACCGTATATGTCTCATTTTTTAACAACATTTATAATTCGTTAAAGAAGTACTCAGACATGGACTATCGAGTTAGTACTTTTTGTTGAACTTTTGAGCGTACTTCGTGTAATCTTTACTCATTGCTAGGCGAAAGGTATGCTGAATTACTTTATAAGTTCAACCGGCACTAAGAATTAGCATCATAATATAATAGATATGGTATTGCACTGAATAGCTCATGCGCAAACAAATGACTCGAAGGCGATAACTCGATCTGTCGCACAATGAACGAATTTAATACACATTGGTACTGTCGGTAGAGTTAAAATTTCCCTTCAATGCTGCAATAATCAACGAAGGATAATTTTATCGCAATTGTGCCTTACGTTGTGTCAGTAGCATTAAATTCGGCATATAGTGTTAGATAAGTCAGAAAAATGTCACAAATGCTAAAAATTTAAACATCCTGCTTTTTTCCTGCTAAACGCTGAACCAATTTTTGGATGCTAAACCTCCAAGATTCTCAATCTAACATAAAAATGCTAAATTGGCAACACTACAATGCTGCACTTCCGTGCCTGTTGTACTACTCGTGGTGTGTAAGGCATACTGCCTGCCCGCCTGCCCTGGCTTCCTGCCAGCTCAACTGCTCCCTGTATGCCAGAGCCCTTAAATTGGTTAAGCGATGAGTTAACCTGTTCCGTTATTCAACCATGCTACCAGCAATCTGGAGAGCACTGTGCTCAAGTTTAAATTTATGCAAGAGTTCTGCAATCTCGTGTATTTTGTCATAACTATCAGTAATAACAACACTACCGTAATACACTTTAGTTAATTCTCGACATTAAGACCACAGATGGTAATTAAACAGCGCGTGCGGCGCTGCTTATCAGTAGAGCTTCATTAAATACAAAACGGCAGTAACTAACATTTCATGCTCCACTGCATTTCTACCTGTTGCTTGGTCCCTGTCTAGTAACAGAATAAGCTGCTGTCGGCTGTACATTTGTTTAGTTGCTAGCAAGAGCTATACGGTTACACCTTCACACATTTTTTTTTATCTCAAGCATCATATACAAAGGAAATTAAAAGCAACGCACTATCAATTGAGAATGCGCCCATCTGAAAGTAATAGTTACTATTGGGACGCTTAAGACAATTGCTGTCATAAAGTAAAACTTATGTAATCTTCTACGTCAACATTAGAAATTAACAATAATGGACAAAAACTGGTATTTTTACCTACAGGCACACGATAAGCAGGTTAACTTTCGACCTTACCTTCGATGAGACACTCCAACATCTCGTCCAACACGAGTGTATAACACATTCTGACAATTTCACTCATTTACGACGTGGAAAATACATAGGTGAGATTTCACATGCGATACCTCGCACACTCGTTGTACACAATTAATGAAATTAATTGTTGAGCATCATACACTGCAGTACCACAAAGAAACTACCCAGGGACTGGAGCCGGTTGAACCCGGGGTTCCAGCTCCCACCCTATAGTGACCGAGTACCGTACCCACGCTGAAACCCCCAAATTATGATAACCGTTTATGATAACCTAGGAGCACTCGGTCATTCGTATTGCACAATGCATGCTTCACCCGATCCAGCACATCAACATGTTTGGACGTTTAGTTTCATCGAGATAGAATTTGTAACATTTAAGGCTAGCTAGCTGAGCCCCGGATTCACCCACAAAGGAAACACAAGCCGATATAATGCTATGACGTAATTCACAGTAAGACTCTATACTGTGTCAATACATGGCCTTTATATTTAATTTTAAATACAGAGGGAGATATTTCTTTCTTCAGATGTTCTGGGAACACATTATTGCATTTAACACTTTGGTAAATCGTGGAGCGTTTTTGCACTTCGACCCTTATGACTGGTACATTAAAATCGTGCCCACGCGTATTATATTCGTGAATAGGTATAAGTGCTCTATAATGCTGTTCAGATAAGGTTTAATTGTTGTACATAGCACTTCGTAGGAATTTCAGGAAGAAACTAGAGCACTCTGAGAGCACATACCTCCGCCAAGCGAGGCAACAGTAGTAAAAAAATTCAAATTAGTTCTGAAACCATGATTTTAATTGTATCAACTCGAAAATCTAATAATTTGTGCCTTTTGACAGTAAGGACAGTTTGTACAATTTTCTTGAAGATCCGTTCATAACTTTTTGAGTTAAACTGCTAACCCTCGTTATGACAAACATGAGTCAAACATACTAACGAATGGATCGATCTACACCAAAATATAATTATTTATATCTTTTAACATTACTAGCAACTCCTATAAATTTTATAAAGATCCATTTTTTATTTTTTATTTAATGAGCTAACAAGCATAAAATTAAAAATAGTGACAAACGAACGAACAGAAGGATCATTACCAAAATTTGGTCTTTTACTCTTCGTTACATACATAACAACACATGTGAATTGCATAAAAATCTGTCCATTACTTCATGAGTTATGGCTTTGAGGAAAATGAGGCGGACAAACAAACAAACGGATAGACGGATCTTCACCAAAAGTTAATCATCTGTTACTCCTAATATACCAAACAATCCCTGCACATTTCGTTCAAATCGGTTCAAAACTTTTTAATTATCTTGGTGACAGACAGACAAACAAACAAACAGATAGACAAACACGACAAAAACATAACCGCCTTGGCGGAGGTAATAATGATACACATCATAAAATTTTTTGTTGCCTTAGTTTAGCATACATGTAATTCACTGGCATTACTGGACCACCATTTTGGTCGCATCTAACATTCAGTATAACTCTCACCATGTCATTCATTGAAACGATATGTGGTATCACGGTATTACATGATTCTCCTCCCTACACACTTACGCCATGGGTCAGATGCGGATAGACCAGTGCATAATAAAACGTCACCAACGACTTCCTCGGCAAAATTCTACTCACGCCACGAATAGCCCCTGTAGCTCCACTGACCTTGCTGCATAGATTAGTGATGTGACTATCAAAAACTAAGCTTGGAATCTATATTTCAATGCCAAGGTATTTGATCGATGTAACCCACTGCAATTTACTGTCATCAAAAATTATTCCCGGTAAATCAGGCAACGGACGTGATGTAAACAACATTAGTTTCGTCTTACTCGCATTGGAGGTCAATCTGTTGACTCGCAGCCATCTCAGTAACCGGGCAGCAGGAGTCTGAACCCTGGACATTTTTCCTGCGCAGACCGTGTGCGCGTGAGCGGCGTTCACGTTGGTGCGCCGCGCTGCCCGCTGTATCGCTGGTTAAGTTGGGTTAGGTAATGTTAGGTAATGTTAGGTAATGTTAGGTAATGTTAGGTAACGTTAGGTAACATTAGGTAACGTTACAGAACGTTAGGTAACGTTAGGTAAGGTTAGGTAAAGTTAGAGAGGTTACATTGAGCTGGGTTAGGTTAGGTTAGGTTAGGTAAGGTTACATTAGGTTAGGTAAGGTTAGGTTAGGTTAGGTTAGAAGGTTAGGTAAGGAGGTTAGGTAAGGTTAGGTAAGGGTAGGTTAGGTTTGGCTAGGTTAGATTTGCCTAGGTACTGTTTATTTTAGTGATGGCACGCGCAGGAAAGCCTACGTGAACGCAAAATGTCCAGGGTTCCGGCGAGTGCAACCGGGCAATGGAACAATTTAGTCGCTCAATAACGCGAGGAAATGAGGAGGAGTCATTTAGATAGAAGACAGCATCGTCTGTAAATAAATAAGATACAATTAGAGCATTACAAAGTAACCACGTCGTTTATATAAAGGTTGAAAAGGAGTGGTCCGATAACTGATCCCTGAGGAACCCCAATATCGATGTTACCGTGACTCGACTCGCTACCATTCACGCACACGTACTGCTTTCGGCCATAGAGGTAGCTGCGAATGAGCTCCAATACATTCCCCTATACCCTATAGTGACTTAGTTTCCGCATGAGGATGTCATGGTCGACGGTATCAAATGCCTTCTTGAAGTCCAAAAATAAGCATTTAGTATAGGTCTTATTAACGAAAGTAGGGAGTAAATCATAGACGACTTGACCAGTACCTTTACCGGTCCGGAAACCATACTGATTTGGAACGAGGATGTTATTAGTTTCAGTAAAAAATTTCAGCCTGGAATAAATTAAGCTTTCAAACACCCTATTAAACACAATGTCCAAATAGGTCGATCATTACAGAAGTCACTACGGTCACCTGCTTTGACAAAAGATGGGAATGACTCTGGCTACCTTCAGTACAGATGGATATTGACCCTGCTGAACACATTCGTTTAACGATTCACACAAATAACGAACGATCAATGGTTGGATTTCATTGACGTGGAATCTCTTATGCTCCAGAAAAGAAAGAAAAAGAAAAAACATTTATTGTTCTCATATGGTACTGTGTGAAACAAGATCAGGGCACAGCACCTGAAGTTTTCATGATTAAAACTAACTTAAGAATAATATTAAACACTAGCATCAGAGAGTTATACTTAATTATGGTCTGCTGAGAGTCACTGGCACAATGCCAACACATTATAAATGAGATGATAAGAGAAATGTTAGCTAATCAGAGTTAAAGGAAAATAGGTTTGTTTGTGGGAGTATGAAATACCGTCTGCAAAAAACAATTGGCTAGAAAAAAAGAATCGAAAGATTTTTTTTTTCTATTGAGAGCACGAATGGCAGCGTGCAGAAAACAGTCGGCTAAGGCAAGGTGTAGCGAACTAGTTAACACGATTACAGGAATTTTAAAATAGGAAGGAAAGTGGGATGTGAAATTTAGAAGATATAGACCAGCTAACCCATTTCATGAGTGAAAGAGAGACGGACATGTATTACAAAAAAATAAAAATAAATTTTAAAGACAATGCAGTTAGAATTACAGTGCACATTATATGATAAAAAATGAGAAAATGTAGAACTAAAACTAGACATACTATACAGTGTGACAAAAGAAAGGAAGAAAAAAAGCGAAAACAGTCGCCAGATTTTGGTTAACGTTTTCATTCTATCTTCCTTTACTCAATTCGATTGCTAGCTATACGCCCGAGCAGATGGTGTCTCCCATGGTTCTCCGCACGGGAGAAGGTAAAAGCCTGGCGGTGTAGGTCGGCCTTCTCGATCATTTGCCTACCTCCCGAAATAGAGGGAGAAGAATCGAGAGCCTACGTAACTTTAAAAAACTAGCTTCGTCAGCAGGAGCTGCGGCAAACTGCGACATCTCCTGCGGAGAAGTCAATTGGGACCCTTGGGTTCGTGACACTCAAATAATATTTTGACTGGGATAGAGGCCCGCCAGAATCCACTTTGACGGATGAATAAAAAAAAAAAGGACTAAAGAAAAGAAATACATGAGACAGTTTGATATACACGATGCCCATGTGATATAGCGTACCAGTTTTATGCTTCTTATGACAAAGACTGAATGAATTTACACGTCAAGAGACATATAGTAAGTCTACAAATGCGCTGCATGTTACGCAACAGTGACTCTGTGACTATGACAGACTGAATAAATTTACACATGAAAAGAAATATAGTACATTTATAAATGGGAAATTACACATCAAAAGTAATATAGTACATTTACAAATTCCCTGTGTGGTGCGCAATTAGTGTATTTAGTAGTATCATATTTTGGGTGTGAAAAAATGAGCAAGTGTAGAAGATACTAGTTATTGACATTTCTATTGCGGACAGCAGAGTATGCTCCTTCACTTTCCGAATTTTGGCACAATTCATCTAAAGTATTTTGCACAATTATTGGGGCTGCTCGATTTGTGACAAAACCATCCTGGTGAACTGATTATATTCAGTCACATTCTGAGTTGAAGCGAGAAGAGCATTCCAAAGCATAACTCCAGAAAAAGAAAGAGCTTGTTGACCAGCCTTGGTGCTGTTGTAGTGCACTTGGAGATGCTCTCGGCGAAGAGATCGACCACTGATTTCACTGTTTCGAGTAAACTGCACAACCTCGGTATTTCTAGGAGCGCCATGCAGCGAACGGAAAGCGTATTGGCTTCATGTAGCTTTAATTTCGTGCTAATTTGTGGCCACTGGAGCTTTTCTAACAGTGGGCTGGCATGATCGCGTTTGGTGAATTTTCCATTGAGAACCACGTTTGCTGCAAAATTCTGGGCTTTTTGTACATCTGATATAAGATATTCAGGGGCTTTGCCCTAAATCAGACTACAGTAGTTGAAGTGAGAGAAAACAAGCGAGTGGATATGAAAGAGACGAGATTTTTGATCCAAGACATGTTTAATTTTATGGAGAAATATTAACGTGCCTCTTACGGTATTGCCTAATTTTTGAATGTAAACGTCAAACGTTAGATGTCTATCCATCCACACCCTAAGCGATTCGACAACATCGCGAGGGGTAATGATTGAGCTGTTAAAAGAGATAGCGATAGGTTGCAGCTGCTTGTAGAGTTGCTGAGTGCCAAATACGATGCATTGGGTTTTATCCGTATTCAATTTTAGCCCATTTGCATGGGCTAAAACCGCATTACAAATTTCGATAGGTATAATCTCACTAAGCATAAAGACTCCCTCCACTCTTGGCAGCGGAATGTCATAAAATTCTCCTCCATTAGGAAATTTCTCTACTAGACTACAAGCTATAGAAGTAAAATCTGAATTAAAACCGCATGGTAGTTGTATCTGCAGTAACGTATGCCATCGAGTGTACGACTTCAAGCTTAGGACGTTGGTTATTGACCAAACCATTGGTCAACTACTTTCCATGTCTTTCTCGAGTCATTGGAAACTTCTAGCAGCTGTCTTTCAAGCGTATCTTTGATACCAAGTATTTCCATATCATAAGTAGCGGACCTAGCAGTTTTGAAGTTCCCACCTTGACAACGACATTCGCTGAGAATGTCGAAAGCTCGGTAAAAAAAAAAATCATAATCCAGAAGAAGTATTATTTTACGTTAATTAAATAATACTATAGTGGACCCGTGCGTGAAGAATTCACGCAATAACCTATACGTTTGCGTAATGCCTCTTGGCCGGTGCGGAATCTCCTCTTCTCTTATTTGCTTCTTAATTTTCTTCTGTTCTTCATTG
>LQNS02276925.1:14122336-14143590 GCA_001587735.2 Parhyale hawaiensis | reverse complement strand
GTGTACAGTCATCAAGTTGAGTGTACAGTCATCAAGTTGAATGTACAGTCATCAAGTTGAGTGTATAGTCATCATAGTGTATAGTCATTATAATGACGGCACGGGGCATTAAAAATACATATATATATCCAATTTCTTAGGCAGAATGCTGAATTTCCAATAAAGAAGCCTTCTGAACAGTAATAAGCACAGGAGACAGCGGGGGTTTTCCTGATGGGCTAACTTACTGCCGCCATTTATCGAACACGTGCACCAGTCATTAATAACCCAATAGGCCGTCATTTACAATGACGGCTCGGGACACTAGTATACTTATAAATATGAACAGATAAGTTAAGTTCAGTTTGGCCTCGACCTACAGTAGATCTAACTGACAGAACTTAGTGATTTTGCAATTAAGTCTCAGAATAGCATTGTCGTACTTACTCAATGAGGTGTATAATCAGTGCAACCCATATACTGCTGAGAAATGCAATTATTGATTGATGAGGTGCACACGTAAAATGTTTCGAATTTGTATAATTATCGCATATTTCTTAACAGATTGCTGGAATGGACTGCCATATACATCATACAGGTAGGAAGTTTGTCACAAGACTGGCCAATGGACATATTTAGGCCAAAAAAATGAAAAATTACTATAGTGGTATCGGTAGTACCTTTATAATGACAGTGGTATTAAAAATGGATATCGAGACACTGAATCCTTTTATAGCATATTTGTGTAATACCAGCAGTAATTTGATATGGCTGATATTCAGCCATCACTAACTTTTAACCTGTTCTTTAGTGGACTCAGCACAGGACTTGTAATTTAGAACTGAATAATCCATACTAGGGTTAACACAGGGGATATTTTGGCGTAGTTTTCATTGATGTACTCAATTAGGCTAGGGAGAGAGCTAACTAGCACTAATTAGGCTTATTTATAAGTTGGTTGGGTACAAGTACACTTAAGATTGGTTGCTTATGCTTCATAACCCAACGATAAACATTTATCTTTGGTTTCGTTCATGTACTCAACCATGCTAATTAAATAAATACAGTAAATCATTATGGGTGTCGACCTGCTTCAAAACGGTCATAAAATCAAAATAATTTCAATTTCATTTTTATTGGTCTGAAATACATCTATATGTGTCACACAACTTGTGTTCAAATAACGAGAGCAGCGGCTTGCGTGGTACTTTCACAGTAACGGGGGACGGGGAGAGGTAGTGAGACAGTGTGGTAGAAATCTGTGCTTTTTCAAGGATTCCTGAAAACTTATGTTTTTAGGTGCTGAAGTAAGTGTGCCTCCGTTAACTTTTAACGCAGAAAGACGAGATAGGGCTCATTTGAACGAGGAAGAGTTACTCTACGAGCTAATGGAATGCTTTATTAGATATCTAAATTAGAAAAAACTATAGCTAGACAAGAATTATTGAAAATATTCAAAAATAGCTATTTAAAAAATCTAATATAACTTCTAAACGAAACTTTCTATCTCAAATATGCTTCTTTTATCGTGTAGAGCACAGTTGTCTCTATCAAATGAGCCCCGCCTCGGCTGTCTACGTGAATACGGGACGAAGGAGTATATCATTGAAGTTTAGCCTAAAATTTTTGTTTTCAATGAAATATCCCGTTTTCTGTACCTCATATCGAAAGTTTGTTATCAGCAACTTCATGTTCTTTTCTCATGTTTTATACGCATTCAAAATTTCAGATCACTCAGATCATTAATAAAATAGTTATTCCTGAATCAGGTCGATCCCCTTAAATCATAGGTGGTACTGACCCTGATCTTTACCCGTTCTGGAATGGACTTGGTACAGGACTTGAAACTTGAAAGTGAATGACTTGTACTCGGGGTACTTCAAGGAATATTTTGGCGTAAGTTTAGTTGATGTACGTAATTATGTTAATTAAAGTGCTAATTACCACTAATTAGGTTCGTTTGGAATGGGATATGTACAGACGCTGACACTTAAGAACGGTTGATTTTGAATCTTAACCCCAAGATGAACATTTAGCGTTGGTTTCGTTGATGTATACAATTATGCTAACTAAACATGAAATTTTTTTATTCTTTGGAGTGGCCCCATTGGGTTTGGTACAGGATCCGAAACGTGCAAACGGCCATTCCAGGGTCCAATGGCCTGTCCCATCATATTTCCAGTCTCATACCTTGTGTACTCGCAATGTTTAGCAAATCTCCATGGGCTCCCGGACTATCACTGTAGTGCAGGGGAACTTCTAATACGTAAACTGGCACATTGTTTCAGTTTCGGTTGGAGTCTCAGTCTGAAGATGACAAGCTCTACACCATCCCGGTATCCCCAACATCCGACTAACATTTTCTTGGACCAACACTGTACGTGTCGTGTTGTGCAGTTCAATATATGGTACTACCAATTAAATTTTACAAATATTTTCGCTAGTCATTCAATGGGGCGTCAGTCATCGTTACAGTTCACGACACGTGGCGCTATAGACAGCCTTCCTCTCAAGAATTTCCCCTACTTCAGGAGTCTCACTTTCACGAGTGTTCTCTATTTTGGAAGTATCTGTTTGAGGAGTTTTGCTGTATTTTTATCCCTCGTTTATGTCTCACTGCCATGCAGCTGGCGGCAGGGCGTACTCCAACATGATACTGGAGGCTTCAGGAGACTTCGACATCACTGACTTCGGCGCTAGGGTGTGCAAGGTGGAGTTCGTTAAGGCGGGAAGAAGCGTGGCCGGCATTGGCGGTCCCATGGATTTCCTAAACAGTGAACTGACTCTTCAGAAAATGTAAGTTGGACGACTTGGTCTGAAGCTCTCTTCATCCTTTTAGTGACTGATAGTATTGTATAAATACTATATAGACGCCCTCAAAACCATAACTTCTATTCGTTTGAAAATCCTAGCAGCATCCCACTTTCAATCCCCATGTACAGAATCTACTAAAGATTAATGTGCGTTTATCTGTTTGTCCGTTTCCAATGAACAAGATAATCTTCTCCCGTCTGCCTAAGATTATCTGGTAATTCAATTCTGATCTTGTTAGGCCGAGTTGACACGCCATTCAAATCAACGCGTTTGCTCATCCACTTGTCCGAATGTGTTACTCACCCCAAGAAATAGCGTTTAAGTTATGCTATGTTCTTTCAGTTTTATATCACTAAGTTTGAAGAAATATCTGTAACTTGATCGGTGACCCATGGAGAGGAAACTGATTTGACAGTTAACATTTCAATAACTTTTTGTGGCGTACACAAAGTTGTGCTGAAAAAGACGCCACAAAACATTGAGAGACGAGTGGATGAGTGAACGCGTTGAGATGAATGACGAGTAAACTCGCTCTAAGTAGTCCATTTGAATCGACTTAGGGGGGGGGGAGGTTGTTAAAACCCGGTTTTGTTCGAGGCTGCTGAACGCGCAGTCATGGGATGCAGAGCATGATTAAGTTTACAACAACTTCAAGTGTAACCGCTTTGTGGTTAACACCTCAAGATCGGTACAAAATACAAAATTTAACGCTCGAAATTGAAGTTCTAGACTACTTAAAACTAATCGGATTAAATGACAATATATACAGCCGAGTGGACGAGTAAAGCACCCCCGAACTACAGATTTAACCTTTTAAAGACCAACGGACTTCATAAACGGCACTCGAACGATCTTATGCTACGAGACACGAACGATTTATTTGTTCCTCATTAATTCAATAGCCTTTTATTATTTTTAGGAAACACCAAGCATTCCCATATTCAACTGTTTCCTTGTGCATTAGAAAATAAGTGCACAGATTTTTGAGTTCAGATTCCCTCTGAATCCAAAGAAATGTACAAAATGTCAAGAGTAACACTTCATAAGAAGCCAACAGATATGACGGCTGGCCTTTTATCAACACTAATAAGCTACATTCAGAGCAGTGGTTCTTTTAACGGAGCAATGAAACGATGTTCGATGTACGTAGATGAAAAGATGGTCATGGTATAGTCTGTGACCTATCTAGGAATAAGCGCTAGATAAGGTTAGATTAGGTTAAAGGAGTTAGTATAGCTTAGGATAGGTTCGGTTCAGGTAGATGGGATTGGTGCCAATATAGCTTATAGCCACACATAAGATACCTGAATTCCTAGTAAGCACAATACTAAACAGGCACGAGTGTGAACGCTCGATCCGTTAGGCAACTGGTCAATGTTTTATGCTATGGTGATTTGCTTTCCGAAGCGGCTTCATAGGTTATTTTGATCTGGGTCTGACTTCAGGGCCATCTGTCTTGTGTGCCCACTTCGTTTCCTCCTATGCTCATACGCCTACTAATGATTCCTTTTGATGTTGTTGTTGTTGTTTTTGATGTTGTTCCACGACTTTATGTTACCCTTCTTACGCGTTGCTTCATGCGAAGGGCTACTCTCGAGCATGGGCTCCGCGGTTTTCCTGACCCATTGTTTGGCCGATATACCTTCGCCTCATCGATCACTGTTGTAGCCAAGAATAGGGCTTGAATGTTTACACATAGTGATAGTAACTTTCGGACCGGCACAGTCTCCGGCTGAATAAACCTGAAAATTTTGATAGTTGAGTAGACTAATTATACGCCAAATTAGCAGCAGGCAATGCCTTGGTTTGATTTAAAACTACTGTTACCTAACTCGTGAGAGGAACTCGGATGTGTTGGAAGCATAAGGTTGTAGAATTAGTAAGGTTCACTATTCCCCGTGCCCTCCGTCTAGGTATACCGTTTATGCGTTTCAAAAAAATCCCCACTCGCTGCTCAACTCTTGACTTGATGCTCCAACTTAGCTCCCCTTTGTTTTCGTACTCTGGCCTGGAGCTTTTTGTATTTTGTACCTCTTCATTTTATCTTCACAGTTTCAGTGCTCCATGATCTTGATGATTTTCTCAGTCCATGTACCATAATCCACAACGGAAGTTCTACACCGTCCGCATTGCTTGTTTATCGTTTTTGCAACAGTGTATTGCGACTCGTGAAATGTTACGTAACTTTACGCTACGTAAGGGGATAGAACCATGCGTAACCAATGGTACCCATCAACGTTATAAGCTCATTATTATTCCCTATTTGTCTCTCCTGATTTGACATCGCCCGCATAATTCACGGGCAAAGTCAAAAACTCGCTAGACTTTGACATTTATGCTTTAATAATTTTTAGGCTCATTCAATTGCGCTACTCTTCACTATGGAGCGAATATACTAATTTATTTGGCTACAATACTCCGTGGTGTGCAGACCTACTGTGTCGAAACGCTCCGTCGATAACGCCCTAGTAAAGTGATGTGATAAAACAATAGGCCTAACTGGCTTTGTGAGATGGCTGTGTTAATCGCCATAGTGACTGAAGAAACGGATATTAGCCAAGAAACTCCATTACGTGATATTTATGTGGTGAACTCGGTGTTGCATTTTCTGACAGGCCTAGTGCAAAAAGCAACCAGAGGATGCTGTTGGAGACAAACTCGTCAGTGTTACGCTGGCCAAACTAAAGGCAGTGTGTCATGTCTTCCTAAAAATAGCAGGCGGCGTTCAGCGTGACGACGGTAAACACTTCCTTAAAACTCTCCCTAAAAGTCAGCAAGCCAAGAAAACATGCTCTACAGCTCTGTATAAACCAGTGCAAGTAGTCCGTACAGATGAAGTACCGAAGTTCTTGTCAGACACGTCGGTCCTATGGCAGTGTGACTCCGCGGTACAGCAAGAGATGCTGCAGCTCTTACGCAGCATAGCAGAAGCGTCACGAGAGTCAAATGCCCGTGACAAAAAGCAGTGACACAATGGCAGTAGACCAATGCACGAAGCGAGAACATGGAAAAACAACTACAGGAGAATAGAGCTCAACTGCAACGAATGGACGCTCAGCCCAAGCAAGTGAACAACGCGACACGTAACCTGGGGGTAAAACTGCAGCACCACGCCACTCCTCACCATCCTACACTTGACATCCCTTGGCTCTCCTACTACACCGCGACAATAATAGCAATGTTGCACACGGTCTCCGCTTGAGGCTGCCCCGAGTGGACAAACTGCAGACAGTAAAATGAATGACAGAAAAAATGTTTCCTCCCTCCATCTCCACAAAGTTTTCTTGCAACCCCTGAAGCAGTACCTCCAGAAATGAACGACGCGATTCTGTTTTCAAGTCCCCTCGACCATATGCATCAGTAGCGTAACATAATTTGTCTTCAGACATCCGACACCAAGCACATGGAAAAACACAACAGTGCGCAAGTGAATTTGACACCCGAGAACCAGTAAAAAAATGCCGGCAATGATACGAGCCAACCTCCTTGTGATACGCCTGAGTCGGCCGCAGTCATAAACGCCCGAGTTCAGACCCAAGGAAAGGTCACGCAGCCGACAGATCAGACTACAGAGAGACTCCAAAGGAAGATAACGCAGTAAAAAAGACAAGGAACGGGCTTTACGAACAACTAAAAGACGGTATCTTGTGCAAACTCCCGGGAAAAAGTAAAAAAAAAACGAAAGCAAATATGCCCAGAGTATGGTACGCCCCTGGTAGGAATGTTGACGCAAAATACAACACCATAAACTCCTTCAAGAAAGAGAGCCTGTTTATTTCTCTACACTTGAAGACTCACACGGTTGACATCATAAAGGAAAAATTTATTTCTCTTACTGCAAACAAGGAGGACTTCGAAGTGCAACGACTTGAGATTCCAAATCTCCATCCGCAATTCCCGGCCTTTCGGATATCAAGCACTGCCACTTACACCAACTGCATGAAGCTGAGTGAAGATATATGGCCCGCTGGTACGAAAAATTTAAGATACTACGAGAAAGCAGATAAGAAGGTCACAGCGAACAACACCTAGGACGTTAGGTAATAAGTTTTGTCATACTTTTCCCTCACTTATATCGAATAACAATGGCTAACGATGAGAGAAGCTTACGTGTTCGTACATTTAACTGTCGAGGATACAGAAGTGGCAGGGCTGTTGTGGCAGACCTACTGGCTGAAGTAGATATTCTTTTCCTCTAGGAAACTTGGTTATTCGACCATGATTTTCCTTTGTCCATCAAGCCTTACGGCTCATACTCGATAAGCGGCATGGATAGCTCACAAGAGCTCTTTGTCGGCAGGCCAAAGGGCGGTCTTTCCTTTATATGGTCAAATAGAATTGCCAAGTACGTTAAGGTCTGTAAATACGATAAGAGAATTATAGGGCTCACGTATGAGGCTCCGGGAAATTCAATTACTTTTCTGAACGTGTATTTTCCTGATTCATCCTATGGAGGCGATCAACAACTGCAGTACATAGGAATACTGGAAAGGGAGATGGCTGTCACAACAGTATCACAACTGTGCATCATAGGAGATTTCAGTGCTCCCCTGGCACAACTATGTAATGTATAGCAGACTGCGCGACATGTTCCTAGAGTAAAGTGTTACGTTTGAAGATGGTTTTTTGCTTCCATTTAACATGTTTACCCATATTAATGGTACAGAAGGGGTGAGCTGGCCTGACCATGTAGCTATTTCAATGAATTTGTTTCATAGTGTTACTAACTGTAAACTAGGAGAGTATTAGCCACTCTCTGACCACTTGCCTCTCTACTGTAGTTTTCGTATACGTAGAATTCCAGTCCAGGTACAACAAAGACGTGACAATGGTGAACATGTATGGCGGTTTAATGATATCAATCTTGTTCGCGTTTATCAGGATTGCTTGAGTAATTGCCTGGAGGACACTGTCAATGAAATTGATACAGCATCTGAAAGGGGGCTAAGCCAACTCTTGTCGGACATACAAGCTGCCATTCTTGCATCTGGGCGAAGTATATTTTGTGCACGACGCAAAAAAAGGTAAATGTCCCGGGATTGAATGACTGTGTCGGCGAACTTCCCACTGCCAGTAGACTGGCGTATTACTCGTGGAGAGACGCCGGGAGGCCGCGCTCAGGTTTTACATGGCAGGAAAAGAATAGGCTGCACAATCTGTGTCGCATTGCACTCAAGCAAGTGCGTAGACGTGAAAATGAGATTAGAGCGCAAAAGCTGATTAGCAAGCTAAAAAATAGCTCCTTTGATTTTTGGAAAGAAACAAAAAGTCTTAAACCTAAAGTTCACACTGTTTCGCCATCAGTGTATGGAGTCCCAGAGGGATATAATATTGCGCAATTTCAGAAGCATTATGTTGGAATTATGAACTGTTTTGCCGATGATAATCACAAAAATTACGTTGATGCCATTCTTGATAATTTGACTCCTTCTAACAAACAATGCACCGTATCTCAAGATGAGGTTTATCATGCGCTGAAAAAATTGAAGAATAATAAAGCATCTGGCACTAACTGTATCCCAGCTGCTGAGACCTATAGATATAGCCCCCCAGACTGGTAATACTCATTGCAATTCTACTCAGCGGGTGTGGTACTTTGGGATTCCTCCTAGAGAACTTGATGAGGGTCATAATAACACCAGTTGTAAAAAAAACAAGGCAAAATGTGTGACCGACAGGAGCAATTACCGCCCTATCGTAGTGGCAACATCTCTCTCGAAAGTGGTAGAACTAGTGCTTGAGAGACGAATGTCACCGTACATGATGACTGCAGACAATCAATTTAGCTTTAAGGCCGAATATGGAACAGAAATGGTTATATTCACACTCAAACATGTCATAAATCATTTCAATGACAGTGGATCTCACATATACTCGTGCTTTCTCGATGTTAAGGCTGCGTTTGACCGAGTTACCATTATTCTCTATTTACGTGTATGCTTGAGAGACAAATACCTCCATATATTGTTAAGACGCTAAAATATTGGTTTCAAACTCAGAAATGCTATGTGGAATGGGGAGCGGCAACGTCATCAGCCTTCGGCATGACTAATAGCTTACCTTCTCCAATTCTCTTTGCCATCTTCATTGATAGCATCCCCACCCATCTGAACTCAGCTGCAGTTGGGTGTCACATTAATGGTCTCGTAGTAATTACGCTCAGTTACGCTGATGATATGGTCCTTGCTTCTCACTATTCTAGTAGGCTGCAAAAATTATTTTATGTTGAGAGAGCGAAGCCAGAAAACTGTGCATTGAATATAATACTGTTAAAACAGTTTGTATGTACGTTAATGCTAAGAGAAGTAACCTGCCCTCTGATAAAATTACTCTACTTAATGGTGTCGATCTCACTTACGTAGACAGCTTCTCTTACCTGGGTTATAAAATCACCAATGATTTTCGTGATAACCAGGGCATAGAGAAAGAAACGCGAAAGCTCCACGCAGTGGGCAACATGCTAATCAGAAAGTTTGGTCACTGCTCGGATGAGGTTCTAAGCTACTGCTATCCCCTGTACTGTAACTAACTTTTGTCTAAATTTAAGCAGAAATCAATTGGACACCTACAGTACATAGATTTTGCCTATAATGACATAATGATGAATGTGCCGAGGTCAACTAGTGCAAGTATGATATTTGCTCAAAAGTAAACTGATTGTCTCAAAGTCAGGGCTAGAAAATGCGCTCTGAGTCTCCAGCTCAAGATAGGAAAGTCTGATACCGCCCTACTCAAGGTGATCCGTAACGGTCCTGGCTAATAACTATCTGACATGTATAGCTGATGGCAGCGCATACTATTTCAAAGTAGGGGCCAAACAACGAGCCGTAATGTAGTGTAGTTTGTAATGATGGTATTACCTGATCTTAGTATCTAATGTAACTTTAGTATTGAGCTGTCTCCTGTGTACCATGTCCCTATGTGTACCTAATAAAGCATATTATTATTATTAAGTTTAAGTTACTGAAACTTCTGACTTAGCTCTTAATACAGATGATAGTTGAGGGAAATGTTTGGCGCAAAACTCACTATCAGTTCGCGAGTTTTAAAGTTTTCGTAAGTTTGCCGTCGGTATGGAGAGTGCTTCCTGCGCTAGGTTCAGATGATTTGGAAACGAACGAAATTAAATTAATTTTGTTCCACTACGAATCGAGCCTGGAACTCTTTGTAAACTGTTATCATTCAAGAACCTGCGGTCAGTATCTCCCTGTTGTTATCAGTTTTTATTTCCTAGATAATGCCATACATCATGGGTGGTGGTTCTCTCGCCAAAAGCTAGAGCTTCATTGGTTCAGCAACCCCGTCTTCAGGAATATTATTTGCAGCTTTTTAAATCTATTTCGCTAGGTTGGCTACGATAATGCGGCAGCGAATTTGCCTCGTAAGGACTTCTTATTAGCTTGATGACATGGCTTGTGCCACCAACTTATTCAAATAAATGTTATTTCGGCTGACTGACTTAGCAGATCGGGAACCTCCATTTACGAAGACGGAGCCACAGTCACCGTGGGTCCCATTGCTGGTGCGGACAGGGGGACCCTCAACGCCCCCGGCGAGGACGAGGTCATCATAAGAATGAGCTACATCATCCCTAAGGACCAGACCACTGTGACAGGTCCGTGACACGTAATGTGCAACACACTCAGGCACTGGTAATTCCTGAGTGTACTTTTAGGTATTGCATCAGTCATATCATACCGCTTCCTCCTGTCGCTTGGGGCGGTGTAACGCCTCTCTTATCCACTTGTTCCCTTAATAAAGCACGGTATTGATCTGTTTAATTTCTTCAGAGAGCAACTGAACGTCATAGGCAAGGTTCGTTAATTTTGTGTTACTCGGAGTTACGTCCTCAGCAGACGCTTCACACCAAAAGTTAGCCCTCGCTGTAGTTAACCGAATGGGCATTGTATAAGTCTAAAGGAACGTTCATTGCTCCTATTTTCTACCTTTAATTTTAATTCTGATGTTTCCCAACTTAGCCTACTCTTGTGTGCTGTTGTGTTAAGATGCTGCATTAATCTCAACATTTGCTCTGTTACTAATATATTTCCCTTCTATTGTCATCTATTTGGCTTGTAGAGTATTTTACGGTGTGAAAAGCTGGAACCATGGTATAACGTTGCGAGCTTACATCATCCAAGGAGCTGAAGCTAGCTTCAAAAATTATCTCAGTGATCCCACTAATAGTGTACGATTTATTCACTGGTACATTTGTAATACGGTTGGCTGTACTGTTGTCCGTGATGTCAATTTTTTGCCAATGTATTGACATTAACTAGTGAACAAGCGCGTGAAAAAATTCACGCAATAACCGATATGTTTGCCTAATACCGATAGGCCGGTACGGAATGTTCTCTAACGTGCTTCTTCGTTTTCTTCGTTGACCCTTTGTCGTGTTCTCATGCATCCTTAGGTTTTCTATGTTGATAGAAGTAAAAGTGCTTGCATAAAACACTAATAAATTTGAATGCAACTCCAGTCTGGTCAGCTTATATACAATGTCAGCACTCCATAGCAATGATACCGTTGATACCGTCTTTCCAACTCAAATATTTGCTTCATTTTAAGTGAAAATAGGAACGCAACCAGAGAAAAAGAAGAAGAGAAAACTGTTCCGTCAAATGAGACAGACAGTAAACACTGCCCCTGAAAAATGTCACCTCCAGAGCACTTCGTTAATCACCTGCCCAATTTAAACGTCGTTAACTGAAAGAAAAAAGTTATAAGAAACGGACTCCAGAAGCTGCAGATATGTTCTTTACTTGGATTGCAAGAAGTGTTTCCAGTAAGAAATGCCTTCAGATATAAAGGGACAAACAACCTTACGCCATCTTTTACAACCAGGCCTATTTTCCGCCTATTTCCTTAAAAGCGGACACGAAATCTCTATATTAATACGCTTGTACCTACCTACCTGTCTACCTACGTACGTATCTACCTACCTGTTGTGTCACGCTCTTCATCACTAATAGATAGAAGAAAATTCGAGCTTTGTTGACTTCGGAAAGCTGACGTATCTATGATACGGCGGGTATCAGTAATCTCTCAGCCACAGACCAGGTCTTTTTAATTATGCTGATACGCCAGAAATTTTTAAGTATAATTCTTGGGGAACCTGTATCGTGGTCTGCAGCCAAAGGAATTCCACGGTTCCAGTTAGATAGAGCAACTTATATAACTAGAGCACTCTGAGAGCTCATACCTCCGCCAAAAGGAGGCAACGGTAGCAAAAATTCAAATTGGCTCTGGAACCATGATCTTCAATTTATCAACTCCAAAATCTAACAATTTGTTCCTTTTGATAGTAATAACAGCTTGTGTAATTTTCATGAAGATCCGTTCCTAACTTTTTGAGTTATGCTGCTAACAAACGTTATGACAAACATAATACAAACATACAAACGAACAAACCGATCTGCACCAAAATTTAATCATTTATGTCTTTTAACATTACTAACAATCCCTAAAAATTTCATAAAGATCAATTCATTATTTGTTGATTATTGTGCCAACAAGCATATATTTAAATTAAGTGATAAACAAACAAACTAACGGATCATTACAAAAATTTGGTCATTTACTCTTCGTAATATACCTAACAACTCATATGAATTTCATAAAAATCTGCCCTTAACTTTTTGAGTTATGGCATTGAGAAAAATGAGGCAGGCAGCCGTACAAACGAATGGACCAATCTTCACCAAAAGTTAATCATCTATTCCTCCTAACATACCTAACAATTCCAGTACCTTTCGTCAAAATCCGTCCATAAGTTTTGGAGTTATCTTGGTGACAGACAAATAGACAACGACGAAAACATAACCTCCTTAGTGGAGGTAAATATAATTCATGGGTCCAGTAAGACAGGGGCAGCTTCAGTAATTACCAACAAAAAGGCTGGTCGTATAAGATATCATACATCGAATCTCGGTGTTGTTTGTGAAGTTGATTGGGAACTGCCATGATACAATGTGAAGGTTTCACTGATCTATGTATCTGAAGTGCCTTGCCAGCGAACCTGAAATTCGACGCGACAGGCCGCCAGACCGTGAAAGTTTCACGGGTGCAGCTAGTAAATAAACCAATACGCCAAGCGTTTTACTATATGTATTGGGATTCCAACCTGGAAGCCCTTGCTGCATCCTTACTTCAATATCTCACTTCAGCTACGACCTACAACATGAGTCTGGGCATTCAGCTGGGCTTCAGCCTCATATGGACCGGATGGACAGGCTTCACTACGGACCCTGGAGCTCCCACCACCGCTCCCTCTTCTGCCATTTTGGGATTCATCGCTCCTGATAGCCTCTTAGTTCCACTTGGCAAACCTTTCATCGTCAAGGTAAGATCTTGCCTTGTGGTAGCTCTTTTATACTGATACTCGACAGTTTTATTCTGAATGCACCATCTCCTTTTATTTTCCGTATGCCATTAAATGCTTGATACCATATGGTGGCGAATGACCAGTATATACCGATTGTTATCAATCTTAGAATCGCCCTCCGGGACTTAATCAAACGATGGCAAAAAATCTCGTTCTGCTTGTTCAGCAGCTATCTCGTTTCATTTTCAAAGCTTGCTGCAATAACAGTAATCGAGTATTTTTTATAACTGTGTGCTTATTATGACCGGTACACAGCCCATGCTACTAAAACTATCAATAGAGGAGAATCGCATCAAAAATATTTGCCGAGCGGCTGCAACATACGTGTATGCCTTACCCTTACTATGTGCATGGCATTGTACTCTATTTTGCATCTTAGTTTGTTATTTTAACGTACTAACTTGCCCAATAGTGCAAGTTTAGTATCCATCGCTAGAAGAACTGCCTTACAGCCCACCGCATAGAAGCTCTCTGTGCGACGGTGTTGTGTGTCCCCAGCCCAGTGATGTCTATTCGGGGCTGTGAAACCAGTACGTACGAGAGTGTTGCATGTGAAGTTGTGCTATGTTGCTGGCTGTGTGTTTCTGCGGGAAATTTTAGTTTATTCTGAGATATTTTCGGGGCTGCCGCACGGGTAATTTTTTTACCTCAGTACATTAGAAAACAGCTGTTGTAACGTTTTCTACTGCTGCAATAACTGGAGATGTACCTAAGTATAGCTCGTACTGTTATAAAAAACTTAATTGATTTGGAGCAGCGGCATTTACCTGGACGTAAAAGGAAACAGAATCGGTAACTAAGAATAAGAAAACTTGCGGTGGATGTTCCACGGCTGAATAAAGTCCATACCATCCAAACGGAACGAGATCACGTTACGCTATTGAAATTTACCCAAATTTAACCTAATGCAGCTCTTCTAACGTCAGACACCACGTCTAAGTTAACGCCCTTCATTTAACCCTGACGAACTCTTTCTAACTCAATATTGTCTGTCTACTCTAACATAATAATTACCGTATATTGTCTACGCCAATGCAACCCTCGGATGACCCGTGAGAATTCCACGAATAGTTAACACAAGCTGGAACTTGTGGAAATTCCACACATGGAAAGCACTATGCTTCTGTGATATCTCGGACCCGTATCATCCCATTTTATCCTATCTAATACTAAAAAAAACCTATGTAAATTCAACAGCATAAAAACATTGTTACTCACTTATAATGTCCCCGACCCGTACCATGCATACAAAGCGCGAAAATTACACAACGCGAATATATGTTCCAAGCCAAACCGCCAATCTTCTGCCTAAGACCCCAGAGCAGTTCCAGCTTGCAAGAGTTCAAACTTTGTATTTTTCTCTCTCGAGGTGGCATCCCATATATCATAATTTTACCCTACCTAAAAGTGAGAGCATAACGGTCGGACGAACCAAGGAGGTTTGAATGGGAGGAGAAAGCCTAAGCTGTCTCCGGGCGAGTACACACGTGACGTCAGCTGGCGTTTGGAGTCCCTGAACTGGGTGAACTGCTCTCATGCAGTGGGCCGAAGGCCGTGGTCAGCACATATTATGGAAGATACAGACAGGCAGTTCTTCAGTATTTTGCAAGAAAATTGTGTCTGAAGATAGATATCCCAGTGCTCACTTTGTTACTTATTCATCATAAGTTGGTAAATACGATACAATTTTCATTTATTCCATCCGCTCGAAGTCCATCCGCTCAAAATTTCGTCGATGGTTATTAGCTACAAAACTCTCAATTCAGGACTCTTTTCTACATATACGGGCTCCGTTAGGCAATGCTACTCTCCGATTGGGAACGCCACGCAGCCAGTTGAAGGGAAACGTTTACTTTAAACGCTCCCGTACGGTAACTAGAGAAGGTGCGCTCCTCCCATTACAACCCCCTTGGGACGAACGAAGAAACAAAGGTACGTAGGGAGGAACAAGCACATTTTTAAACTTTAGCAATCCTAAGCTACGCTATTATAACCCATCTCATAAATAACGCCCGTCAGTAATTTTGCGATTAGCTTGTTATTGTTCCGGTTCCTTGTATCGGTTTTGCAGTAAAATAGGTCTCATGCTTGCCAGCCTGATCTTCCATTAATGAAACGTAAGTTGTACAGCCATGAGTTTTACAAAAGCAAAATAACTCCCATGCAAGATAATGCTAGCTATCAGCTTGGAATTGGGCAAACGTTGAACAGCGCTGAGAAAACAGAGTTCAGTCAAAAGAATTCACCGGAATGCTCAGGGCTTACCGTAAACAGGATAGCAGTCGATTGTTGAACCTAAAGCGTCGAAATTTGGCTGCAATGTAAATTCAGTATAAAAAGGCGTGAGCTCGGCGTGAGGTTTCAACAAGTAAAATGGATTACACACGAAAGGAAGGAAATCTCCAACCATGATTGAGTCTTTCGAATTGCTAAGAAGGAATATTCAGCTAAAAAATATCCAACACAGCTTATACTCGACAGGATCAGAAACTCCATCAGAGGTATTGCCTTAGACGACTCCCGTCTCATGAAACATGGGAACGTTTCTCCGTATCCATCCAATGACGCTGATGTGGATGCTACTGAAACTTGTTAAAATTCTACAGAACAGAAACAATGTTTTTCAGTGATATCTCAGACCGGTAGCATCCTAATTGCCGCTACCTAATGCTGATGGAACCTGTGCAACTTCAACGAAAAAAAAAAAATGGTCTTCAATCATGATGCCTTCGGATCCGAATCATAGATGCAAAAGTTGAAAAATGTCCCAAGTCAGGCAGTGAATCTTCTACCTAACCCGAGAGATGTAGTAGCTAAAATTTGAACTTGACTCCTCCTATTCTAGTGCAGGGTATCCTAACTACGTATCTGGCCGGCCCTATTCAAAACGTCGAGGGCCACAAGCAAAACTAACGTAATATATTGTGAATGAAATCAAAAGCGGTTGATAAGATACATGGGAAATGGTCTACATATCTTTGCTCTGAATGTGACTTAAATATTTCAAGAAGCGCGAACGAAGACAGCTATTGTTGAACTTCTTCAAGCAGAATGATAATACAGACTAGTGTACCCGTGAGTGAAAAAATTCACGCAATAATCGATGTCTGCTTGATAAACGCCAGTGCGGAATCTTCGCTTCTCTGACTTGCTTCTTCAGTTTCTTCACTGATACTTTTAACGTACTCTCATCCTTAGGCTCCTTCTTCATCATTCTCCTTCTTTTACGAGCCTCTTCCATATTGACATGCGGAAGTAAAATGTTGAGTGAAACACTGCAATAAACTTGAATGCAATCTCAGTCAGCTTATATACAATGTGAGCTCCTCGTAGCCTTGATACAGCCAGACTCAAATATCGGCATCCTTGAAATGCTGAATATTTCGACGATGAAGAGATAACTGTTCCGTCAAAGAAAAACTTCAAGCTAGAAGAAATAATTGTCTACTGCCCGTGAGAAATCATCCCTTCGTCAGTGCTCCGTTGATGATGTACTGAATTTATATGACGTTACCTAAGAGAAAAAAAGTTATAAAATCAAATTTCAGGAGCTGCAAATATCTTTGCTTCCCTGTTAAGAAGTGCTTAAAGCAAAAATTACTTTCAGATGAAAGGATAAAGATCATAATTTCGCCATCTTCTGCAACCTGGTCAGTGATCATCATGAAACCGCGACTTATTCACAAAATCTGCAACCTAGCCTATTTTCCACCTACGGTATCTATTTCCTTCGTACTGGAAATAAATACACCAAGCGTTTTGTTATAGTAGGATTGTACAATGAAGTCGATAAGAGACCGACATCTGTGATGACCGACATTAGTAAGATGTTAGATGCGCTGGGCACCATCCTGATATTCCCACAATATAGCACTATCTCAACAAAAATGAGTCCCATGGTCAAGCACGACGAACGCCTCTTCACGGATCATAATTTTCTTGTAACTGCCCGATTAAGCTATGTTGAAACTCACTTGGGCAAAGATTGGACACGAGCGCTACGGGGCTATACTGTTAAATGAAAATCGAAAATTGATTTTGACGGACTTCTTGACATCTCTATGATTTGGCACAATTATTGTGCAGATTTACTCCTGAAATGCATCCTGCGTGGACGTAGATTTATGATGTTCTTCTGTGCGTCCACTTAATGTGGCTTTCGAAAAATTTATCCTGATAAAAGGAAAAATAAAGTCTGATTAATGTTTTCTATTATTTCGTAAAGTTATCGGCACCAAGTCTTGGTGAGGCTGACAAGTCACTCAGTAGCACTAGAAGGACCCCAAACATGAGTATGAAACTTTGACTGCATGGCTTCAAGGCAAAAATTCAATAAATTTTACCATGGCCTTTGGTTAGTCCTGACTTAAATACAATAAAATATGTTGACGCGGATTGAAAGTGAGGATAAATTAATCGGCCTTCGAAGAAAATCCAGGAGATAGAACGGTCAATCGATGAATCATGAGAGAACACTCCAACATAAGGTCCTCAAATCTAACTAAAAACTATTAGGGATGCTTACTACTAGAAGTTATGAAATCAAAATCATACCCATGTTGGCAGCAGATCTTGCGTGCTGCACAGTTGTGCTGAAGGTTTCGGGAAGGAGCCCCGAACCTGATGAGCGATCGTTGTGGCGCTCGGCGCTGAGTCTGCAAATTTGCTTGGTACCTATGCATAGCTACCGTGGGGGTACTTACCCTGGGGTAGAGAGCGCGCAGGTCGTTGAACATTCCGCTATTGCTCCATAGTTCTTAGCGACCCGTAGTCGGCTGCAAGCATACTTATTCTTCTGGGGGCAGTTGGCTTATATCTGCCGCACAAACCAGTGCGTGTGGGTTTCCCAGTGGAGGGTGCAGTCGAAATTGACTTTACCTTTGCCTTGCTATTGACTATTGCTATTGTTATATGTTCACACTATCCTGTCGTATGAATCATTTTGTTTCTATAACTTTGCAAAACTTGCTTGTTTTATTTACTCAACTTGTCTAATAGCACTAGAAACTACGAAGAATGAGACTCTAATAGCTGGTAGAAAGCAAAAAAGAGACGCTTATTTGATACTCAAAGAAATTTGAATTAATTCCTGAATCAAGGTGGAAATAGATATTGCTGAATATTTTGATTGCTATAATATAATAATAAGTCATAAACTTATATATATGTTCGATGCTTTCATTTATTTGCCTATCATCCCGTAATAGATCTAGCAGTTTCCCTGTTCCCTATATATCTATGTATAACACGTAACTCTTCTCTAGAGCCAATTTTTTTTTAATGAAAAACTTTAAGGGTTTCACATTTGTTCTGCCACTGAACCATTGAAGCTCCTACTACATATATTAAGGAAATGATAATTTGACTGTACAGTTGAATCCTATAAACCTCACCACAGGTAGTCATCAAAATGCCTCCGGGTGCTGTGGACACTGTTAGCATCAAGGCCTACCTTCCTGATGTGGCCACCCTCTCCATTTGCCGCATCCTCATCCTCGACGTCGGTAAGATTTTCGATGCCCGGAGTTTGTCGTAACGCAACGTTGTAGCTTTCTTATGCAAGAAGGCAAGCATAATAGTAGCCCTCTGCTGCCCCCAATAGACTATTCGGTCGCGTTTTAAGTAGTCCTGTTGCTTAAACAATTACAGTATTGTGAAATTTGTGCCATGCTTTAATCGCAAGGTTATTAAAATTTGCCGGCGTGGCTACTGTGGTTTTCCATACTTTGATTCAATATCTGAAAAAGTGTCCCGTGAGCTAAGCACTGTATTTTCTGTTTATTTTGCGAATCGCAGCTTATGTCCTATACTGGTTACTAATGTGAAGATTGGTCCTTTTTTAATTACAAATTGAAGACTCACTCCTTCCACGATTGCGATGCTCTCTGGTGTATCAATTTAGTTATGCATTTTGCGCATCGTCGTACGTCGGAATGGCGTCACGGAGCCTTTTGACCAGAATAGCAGAGCATCGCGGCAGGAGTTGTCGTAAGACCCGAATACTAGCTGCCTGCCCCCCCTCCCCTCATTCGACATAAGACTTCACGCCGAGCAGTGTGTTGCCCAAGTAGCGCATGATGACCCGCCGTACGGAATGAATGAGACCTTCAAATCTTAGAATCCCTCTACATTCCTAAGCTTAAACCTTCCCCTAATAATACAACCAGTTCATATCCGCTACTTTTACGAACTCGATAAGCAAAAATGTGAATAATCCTGCCTTTTAAACTCCATAGTAATATTTTGTTTAACGTAACTGTATTTAGTTAGGTTCGTTATACTGTGTTTTAGTACGATTACATTTCCTAAAGTATTTATTGTTCCACATTTCCAGAATTGAACTTACTGTATGATGGTGCTGGACTCCGAAGCATTTTCAATTATATATACGAACACAGTTATTTTATTAATTCTTTTCTTTGCTTTTAAATTTTTTACAATTATTGTTTTGTGGAATGAGGAAAGTATGCACTGTACAGAGCGTTAGCCCTTCGGCGCTAATCTAAAATATTTTCTCGAAGGAATAACATTGCTATGAAGGTCATGAAAAGTCGACAGTGCATTCATGATACGATGATTCAAGAAGGTGTGACCACTTTTACTCTCAGGGTTTTAATTATTCTTGTACAGTAAAATGCATCAAATAATTTAACGATGTTCATGCTAGTTGAGAGCTGTTGCAAAATATGTTTGAATACATTATATAGCCACTGGCCTAGAAATCCAATCACATTTCTGGAATGGTGAACGTTCTTGCAGCAGGGTGCTCCCCATGTAGCTTTCGTAATGATTCGTTACCGGTATCGGATAAGAGGGGATTCAATAACTGGGAGGCGTATAGGTTATCTTTTTTTGGTACAATATTTTGGTTCCCATTGCCAGAAGTTCCCGTGTTAGCTTTGTATTGTCATGTTGCTACATTTCTCCTATGGTTCTTCAGATGCCGAGAGCAATATGAGTCGCCTGGAAAATGAAGTGCTGGTCGCGGGCTATGTTTCCAGCTTTTAGAGCATACAGTGTTCAGTTGAACAAACTTATTCATTAACTACAGTTGTTCGTTCCAAGTCATGCTTTTCGGTGTTTCGGTTCTTGCTTATAAGAGGCTGCTAATAGTCGTTTTTTTAGTAAAACCTCAATTGCAAGCTGTTATTATTGATAGCTGACGTTTTGGCTTTGACGAGTTTGATGAAGGTTGTTTTTTCATAACTGCTTAGCTTCAGGCTGTCATTATTGCTGATGCCTCTCATTCTGGTGTGCCGCAGGTCTGAAAAGCTTTGGTCATATAATTTTCATCAAAAATTGAATTAAATTTCTAAAGATATAAATAGTACATTAGGTTGCACTGTGGTTCTTATGGTGTTGCACATGAAGATCCGGGGCTTCAGGGCCTCCGTACGACTCTTGTAGCTTTACGAATGTCTGCTTGCTGGATTTAGGCATATCCCTGCATTAGTGTGGTTTGGTAGACTAACGCAATAAATCAGTTCTTGATGCCATTAACAATTATTACGTCGAGGACTTGAATTTTTCTTGCTACTGAGTGCTTGAGTGATATTCATGGAAGCAAGAGCAGATTTATTACGTAACTCGTAAGTGAGCTTACATATATTCAAAATAAATATCATTTCCGTTACAGGCAGCAGCTACCCATGCGTGGAGAAGGAACCCTACGGCAAAGAAACCATCGATCCCGCTCTCCCGAACACCATCATCCACAACCCTGCAGAATGGGGACTGGACGCCACCCTAGACTTTGGGGTCCTGAGGAGTCTTGGTGTGTATTGTGGGTCTTTGCATCTCTAACTTTTTTGCATTGACTCATATGTTTATAATTGGTTATTACCTCTGCCAAGGAGGTTATGTTTTCGTCGTGTTTGTCTGTCTGTCGCTCTGTCTGTCTGTCTGTTTGTCTATATGTCTGTCTGTCTCCAGGATAACTCAAAAAGTTATGAAAAGGTTTGGATGAAATTTACAGGGATTGTTAGGTATGTTAGGAGGAACAGATGATTAACTTTTGGTGAAGATATGTCCATCCGTTTGTTTGTTTGTTTGTCTGCGTCATTTTTCTCGATGCCAT
>LQNS02276925.1:14109425-14120378 GCA_001587735.2 Parhyale hawaiensis | reverse complement strand
CCTTGGGAATAGGAGTTATATTCCCAGTGCGCCAACAACGAGGAAAATTTCCTAACCGTATCAGGCGCCGGAAGATCACAGCAAGCTTGGGAGCAAGAACGTCAGCCAACTGCTTATAAGTAAACTCTTTCTTGTCGGCTTACCTCCTGGATTGTTCAGTTATGCATACTTCATTTGTTCAGTTGGGAACAAAATAATGAAAGACATGACGGTGACGCACTTGTGAAATATGGCACTTTGCGCTCATGTATCTCATGTATCCGTCACACTCTTACATGAACCTTTACTTTCAGTTATTGTTACAACGCTCTTTTTACATAGAAAAAACTGTGTTGTCTGTGTTCGGCAGCATGAAAGTTCATTTTACAAATTAAAATTTCCATACAAATGAGGCAAGAGTTCTTTTTCCTTGGCTGTGCAGTCGGTTTTTCGGCAGGTCTGCTATAGATGTACTAAACCAATCTAACAACTTCCATGTTCAGCAAAAAAGATATTTCTAAGCCCCTCTAAAATTTTAAATGCTGTTGATTTAAATACACATTTTGTACGTATTGAAAAATGCAGACTTGCACACATACTTCTGAGTCTCAACCCCCACCTCCTACCTCTCTATTGTAGTGACGCAATCACCTGACATTCGGATCCTTAGCTGCATCGTTTGTGATACAGCGTGAAATGGATACATCAGTCGCTATAGCTGTATAGCTTACATGTTGTACCCAGCGGTTAAAAATTACAAAAAAGGATTTTTATGTCAAAACCCATTCTCTGCTCTCACCTGAGGCATTATTCTTTCATGGCCGCAAAAGAAAATTGCAGAAATGATACGAAGCAATTTTCAGAACAATACCTCCGTGCCTCAGGGTTATCCAAGGTACGCTACTCTAAATTTATATGAGTCTAGCTACAGGAAAAAAAATTTCCCTATTCGTTAGAGCTTCGAAACTTTGATCAACTTTCCCAAGCTGGAGTTGAAGAAGTTTCAACGAGAAGCAATTCAGTCAATCTTTTCCTTGCATTACAGGAAAATATACAAAGAAACGCAAGTGTTCAATACATCGCATATTGTGAAAAGCTCATATTCTAATCAATAATAGTAGCTCGAGTAGATACGAATTCTTCATATTAACGTAAATAGTAAGTTCTCAAAAACATCCTAAAAAATGATTGTATTTTTAATAACGTATTGGGAACAATATCATAAGTGCTACCGCAAAAGTATTCAATACACGCATTTAATATGTATGTGTAAGTCCTACATTGGGTTCTACAGCATTGAGCCTGTTGATATATTTCCAGGTGAGCTTTCTATATGTTTCAAGTGTAATTTGGGACAACTCCTCAATACCGAAAACTTTTAGTTCTTTGATATTTGAAGATTCTTTTTTGTGGGCATTAATTTCAAGAATTCTCCACTATCTTAGGTCAGGTGACTATAGTCGGGCCACTTCAAAGATAACATAATTTTTTATTAATAAACAATGTTTGCGATAATTTCTATGTGTGTTTTGCTTGTCGTCTTGTTGAAAGACCCAATCAAACTCTATTTGGGAGGTATTAACAAACTTGAGAACTTTTTCATAGAGAATATCTCTGTACATGATGGCATTATATAGTTGTTTCCTTCAATGTACCTCAATATTCGAGTTCCACGCGAAGAGAAACATACCCGAACCATAACACTGATTCTTCCAAATGTAACTGCTGTGATAGTGTTTCTTGAAGCATGGGCTGCTCCACTTTGCCTCCAAGCATGGCTGTTAGTGTTGCGTCCGAAAATTGCTACTTTCGTTTCAGCAGATCACATAAATAATCCCAACATCTGTCCTGCTTCTGTAGATACTCGTTAGAAATTTTACATGCTCAGAAACACATTCCTTCTTCAGGAAGGGAGTTTTTCTTGACCTCAAGTTTAAGCTGACAGCTACTTCGGCCCTCTGCAAATTTTCTCTTAACTCGCTACAAGCAACAAGAGGGCTTTGTTTTATTTATTTTTTATAAAACTAACCCTTCTGTTGCACCAGTGTTGTTCCTGAACGGCCACTCCTGGGTGTTTCCTCCACTTTCTGGTCACGCTCTCAACCATATTTACCTTAACTTGCAAATCCTCTCATATCTTCCTTTGGCCGTTTTCTTGTCTGTGTAGGATCCCTATACGCTTCCGAAAGTGATAACTGTCTTAACTTAACAATTTCTATATAATCTGACTTGACACTACTTGCTTAAAATGTTCACAGCGGAGGTTACCGGTTTAGATCAATGGATTACAGCACAGGTACACCCGTGATTGACTGAAATGCTTCCATATCAATATGAAAGTAGCTTATGTTGAGATTCATGTCAAATAATGTGCTAGCTATAATATCTGTAGATTTATATGATATAGAGGAGCATAGAATACTTTTACGCTGGAGCTTTCGATATTTTTCTCCAAAAATAATCAAAAACGCAACGCATTTTAGTATCCTTGAGAATTTGCTATTTAAGTTAAATGAATATTTCATGTGGGTTTCATCTACAATTATTAACCATAGTTTGAGGTTGTCTCAATAATTTGATGTATCGATACTGTTGCGTTTCACGGTAAATGAATATGAAAAAACGAAGAAAAACATTATAGGTAAAATCACGTCCCGAATTATTATGTACAATTATCACCCGCGAATGAAGCGAAGAGAGGTGATAATGAATGTTTCATTGAAGATTTAAGTATATCTATATCCATATTTGCCTGTCCGTCGAAAGAGGGGAGTAGGAGTAGAGCAATGTTCATATTTTTTTGCAGGAAGTCAGGTGAGTTAACTTAGTTGTGAAAGATGCCAAAACTAGAGTTAGCTGGGCATCAAAAATACCGACGTTAAAATTTTCCCCCACAACGGGAGGTATTCTTACGCCACGAGGCGTTCTAGTTGGAAAATGTGTGTTCTTTGTATTGAAAACTCTACGGCAAAAAGTTGAAAATTGAGAAAAAATCTAATATGAACAATTTATTTCAAAACTTTGAAAATCAGTGACGTTGGCTGCTACACTTCGCTTTTGCAAATCCAATTGTATGTGTATCATATCTACGATTAAAACTGTAGCAATAACGTTTGAAAAATCATCAATTTTTGCCCAGTATTGCCCATTATCTCGTAAACTATTGCAAAAACGAGACAAATGTACTGAGCAAATCCCACTTTATTTTTCAAGATACACAAGTACACCAAATCTTAAGTCTCTAGGTCTCATAGAAATATAAATTTTTTTCCGCGAAACGGTCCTCACAATGACTACCCGTTTATAAAAGTTGTAGCACCCGGTGAAGTAAACTCGCTAATACTAAAGCCATGACGTTCTATTCATATCTGAAGCTGTAGCAGCCGACCATGTCGTGTCCCCTTTATTGATATGATTGCATGGTCACAGCTACACACTCAGCAGTCGTTCACTTTATATACGACGGTGTCGAAATTTGGCATTTGGTTTGAGAGTTACTGGGGCTTGCTACCCAACATTTCTCAGGGAGCACGGGAAACCATCTTCCGCTGCAGCTACCTCATTGAAAATCTATAAAGCTTTCACCATTTTATTAATCGATTGTGTGTTTTAGGTTACGAGGACTATTTTGATGACGAAATAGCCGACAGCGACGCCATCGTGATGGGCGTCATGGCTAGGGGCGTTACAGAGGGCGGTGGAGCGGATCTCAATATTGACGTCACGAGACTGTCCGGCGTGACCACAGAAACTGTTTCTCTGACGGTTGCCGCTCCTGAAACCACGGTAAGAGCTTTTTCTTTAGTCTACGTCCGCAGAGATAATCTAATAGGAGGGCTATTATGAAAAATTATGGCTACAGGCGTTCCTGCACTAGTCATTTCACGTAGCCTTAGCTTGTCCGGAACTTCAGCCGTCTTCACTGCATTCATCACTTGGGGTCTCCAAGTGACCAGTAAAAGTTCCTCTGCTTCACTTTACTGAGATAAAGATCAGTTTGCGCTCAGTTTTTTCTCTGATCACTATTGTGTGTCTGTGCTCTTTTATGTTACTCTACGGAAGAAATTATTTGTTATTCCTTAATAAATGATCGTTTCTAATCTACGATTTTCTATACATAACAATCATTCATGGCGTCTGGAGCATGTCTTCATTCTTTTGGGCTTTCTTCAACTAGCCGAGCTTCGGTAGTCTTTTTCTCTACTTGTTACATTCCTCGTTTACAGATACAATGGGTGTTTGCGTTGAAGTTTTCACTAGCAAGTTTTCATCCACCATTTAATGCTACACCACCACATAGCTCCAGGCACAAGAAAAAGAATATCTGCAATAGGTGTATCTTATATAACAATGCAAAACTACAACAGGTGTCTTTCTTCTGAGGCTTCCTTGTTGAACTACTTCCTAAGGCAATAGAAGCCCAAGGTTTTTACTGTAGCTACAGCAATGGAAGTGAAAAGAATGACCGGACTAAGAGCGAGTTCACGCATCATTCATTTCATCGCATTCGCCCAAACTGGTGGACGCGGTGTGTTGAGTCGAGGGAAGCAGCTGCGGCGAACGCTCGAGACTGAAGGATGAGGCTGTCCGGTTTTTCAACTCTCTGTATCAGTCAAGCTCCGTAAATAAAATTCATACATACTGAATTTATCCCCAGTAGCTTTCACAAATCATGAACAAATTGATACATACGTTTTTTCACCGTTACTTTGTTGCTCAGAATCCCTTATAATCCTGAATAACACTAGAAAACCTGATAATGTTTTAAGAACATTGACGCCATGTTTGTGCTTGTAACCAGCTGATTGCTCTGCGTTGATTTCCCTTCTATCAGTTTTTCAGGCCTTAATGTTTTAGAAATGAGTTGTTGCACTTGAAATCAGGCTATAAGATTATAAAATAAAAATGTGGCTACAGACGCAAAATATCTCCAAGAATGCAAAGAAACGATGTCATAACAGGACGCGCGAGCGGTGTGATTGATTTGAACGAGAAACACTTTAACGTCAAGACAACGACAGAGAAAGTTGACGCACAGATCGTGTTCGTTTACGTGATTGAATGCGATGAGATGAATGACGTGTGTACTCGGCTGAACGAGGGTGTCAGACCAATCCTGAAAATAACTTATAACAAAAACTATTCTTAGCCTTTGGGTGTGCCAGTTAGTTACTCAGCATCCTAAAATTATAATTGCTTGAGGCTTTCATGTTTTTTTTTCCTTCGACATGTTCTTCTTTGTTTATCTGTATTGAGGAACGCTTCAACAACTTGTTCATATGCAATTGTTCGTCTGCGTTATCAGATACAAGCAGCTTTGTGCGTAATGAATCCGAGAAAAATGATTATTCTTAGTTCTGACTACCTTGTTCTTTGTCTTTCAAGACGGCCAGCCTGGTGGATGCCATGTGGATGCCCGCCGACACTGCCGCGTACCAGGGCATGATGAAGATAATTGACCTGGTGCTCACCGTCCCACCGGAATACTCGCGCCCCCTCGTCGTTGAGATATCGAACGCCGCGCCTCAGACGGAGATGAAACTCTGCTTTGCGGCCGTTGCAATGGTAAGTTGCGCTGAGTTCGTCATTCGGTGTGTCTCCAGTCCTTACTCATCCATGGTCCACACCTGTTCATAAACCAAAAATGATGGCAATAATTTCGTAATGGAGCTTTCTATTGGTCATGTTTCCCGTATGGGTTTGTTGTAAAAATTATCTCTCTCACCTATAGGCGACTGTTTTTCTGTCATGAGCTTGCCAAAGCAAAATCTCTGTTCTGCAAGTTATAGCCCGAGTTTCAGTTTTAAAATATTTGAAATTCACGAGCACCATGCAAATATTGTTCAATCAAAGGAATTCATAGAAAATTCTCAGTACTTACTGTATCCTAGTTACCAGCAGTTAGTTAAGCCAACAGACTCGAAATTTGACTGCAATGTGAATTGAAAATGTTGAGGTCTCCTCTCAGAGTTCACTTTCAACTGCTGCAAATAAATTATACAAAAAAAACTATGTAAAATAGCTTATGCACGACAGAATTAAAAACTCTATTGAATATGCAGCCTCTCGTCTACCACGCTCTATAAAGAAGAATCATTAGCATTGACAGGAACGACCTTCAGAAAGTAAGCATTGAAGGGCACAACGTTGCAACTGTCTACGGAAAAGCCCCACCATGGGCTCTCTCTTCTTCATTCATGGTGGCTCGTATCAAATATTAGAGGGCCCGCCCTGTCACAAAATGACAGCGAAAAATTTGTGATGACCTTCTTCATCGATCATACTTTCCTTATCACAACTGCTAACCTAAGCACCCTGAGATGAGCGTTTACGGCTTCATGCACAGCCGCTCAGTATGGATTTTTTTTTCTTCTTTTTTTTTTTTTTTGATCTGAAATGTCGAAAAAACATTGCTGATTGCAGTCCGATCAGCAATGCTCAAAAAAAAAAAAAAGTAATAGCTCAGATTCGGTATTGCGGATACGGTAGGCTAGCCTATACAGGTCCAATAGTTTTTGCTCAGCGAAAGCTGTTTCATCGACCACTGAATTAAATTTGAGATAATAGCTGAAGCAACGAAATCATCTGTGGGAAGAAACTACGAATCAAGATGCATGAGAGTGCCAATGGGAGCTTCAGATACCTTCAGTGCTACCAGTTCAATTTCGGCAATGCAAGAAGTGCATTCAGACATAAGGTCGCCCGATACTTTGCCGTAGATTCGATGTATGGAGCAAGGAGCTTCTAATGCGAGGAGCAAGCCAAAGCACTCTCTGGGCGAGTAAACACATAGCTTGGTCACGTGATCGAAGCTGGCGTTTGGGGTCCTTAAAGTGGCTGAAGAGGCAGTAGTGATCAGTACATATAATTAAGGCAGACTAGTGGGACCCGAGGAAATTCCACGGTTGATGAATGTTTTTACTTTTTAAAATGTGCCAGACCTAGGCCACGCTAATACAATTTAAATTAATTTTAGCCTAATGCAGCTCTTCAAACGAAACCCACATCGTCTAAGTAACGCCAATCACTAAACCCTGACTAACTCTAACTCAACAACGTCCGTCTACCTAATACATCGTCTAAGCTAACTCCAGTCATACATTAAATGCACCATATGAGGCTTGGAACATGTCGTACCACCTATTCCCCACAGCTACCTAACAAACTGCATCTAGCCTAACGGTTGTCCTCTAACCCACCGCACATCCTTTAACCTAACTATCCCATCTAACCTAGCGACATTATTCAGCACCTCATCCAACAGAACGCACCACTGCGAACGTAACTCACCATATCTGGCGCAACTCACTTCATCTGATATATATAAAGCCACCGAGCTAACTCGAAGCACCTCATGTAACCCAGTGCACCTCATCTACCCCAACGCACATCATCTAACTCAACACTTGCCATCTGAAACTGCTCTAACCTAACGCTCCTCATTCTACTTGACGCTCTTTACATAACCAAATGCTCATTAACTAAACTAATGCTCCTCATCCAACCTAACACCCCTCGTTTGAGCTATCACTTTGCAGCCAACTTAACGCACCTTCTTCAACCGAACGCACCTCATCTATCTCAGCACTCGCCACTCCATCCAACTTAATGCACCTCGTCCAACTTAACGCTTCTGGTCTAACCCTACGCTCATCATTTAACCTAACGCTCCTTAGTAAACATAACGCTACTTATCAAATATAACGCTCTTTGTTTAATGTATCGCTCCTCAGCCAACATAACTCTCCTCGTACATTGTAACGCTCCCTATTTAAAAGTTAACGCTCCTCGTTCAAGAAAACGCTTCTCACTCAACCTAACGCACCTCTGTGAAACTAACACTCATCATTCAACACAACGCTCTTCATTTATTCTAAAGCTTCTCAATTGATCAAACGCTGTTCATCCGACCTACAGCTCCTCATCCAACCCAATTGCCTTCCTCCAACAAATCGCTCGTCATCTAACGCTGCTCTATTTAAGATCTCGCCCTTCATCGAAACTGACGCTCTTTCCCCAGCCTACTAACGCTTCTTATCTAACATAACACCCCTCATGTAACCTAATGCACTTCATCTAACATTTATCGTCCCATCATGATGCTTCTCATTTGACTTAACGCTCGTCACCCAACCGAACATTCCTCCTCTACCCTCACGCTCTTCGTTGAACTAACGCTACTCATCTACTCTAATACTCACAGCTCACACTCCAGTTTAACTTAACGTTCCTCAGCTAACTTTACGTTCTTCATCAAATTTAACCCAACGCTTGTCAACTAACCTAACGCACTTAACGTGCGTACCTTTTATTCACACTTTTTTCACTTGTAGTAGCTCACCTTTAATGACTACGTTTCCTAGATCTGAGTATACTTTCAATGTCTTATAAATTTTCTCTTCAATCTACATAGATTTTTAGTTCGTTCGTTCATTCGATCACGAGAGCCACTCAGATTCCTCGGCAGTCACATGTTACGCTTGACACTAGAGGTAATAAATGCAAGTGAATTTCCCGAACACGCCCTTGGTTCTCCTCCTCGCCGCGCTGCTACGCTTCGCTTGCAGTGTGAACACATGGGCGTTTTTTCATTCAAAAATGCATCAATATTAATGACGCTTCGCTCCGCTCTCGCCACGCCGCGCAGCGCCGCTTGTTGTGTGAACGCACTCGAACACTTTTCATCCGAACTAATACTCACCAAAACAAACTTCATTCGACCTAATGCTCCAGATCCAACCCAACGCACCTCCTACAACAAATCACTCGTCTTCGAATGCTGCTCTTAACACCACGATTCTCGCTGAAACTAACGCTCCTCACACAGCCTAACGCTTCTTATCCAACTTAGCACTCCTCATGTACCCTAATACACTTCTTCTAATCTAACGCCCATCATCCATCATAACGCTTCTCATTCGACCTAACGCTCGCCACCTAACATAACATCCCTCCTCTAACCTCACGCTGCTCATCGAACTAACGTTCCTCATCTAATCTAACGCTCATAGCTCACACTCCAACCTCGCACAACTCGGTCTAACTCAACGCTTTTCAGCTAACTTCATGTTCTTCATTAAAGTCAACGCTTGTCAATTAACCTAAAGCATTAAATGAACGTAGCTACCTTCTATTCACATTCTTTTCAATCGTAGCTGCTCATCTGTCAGGATTGCGTTTCTCAAACCTGCGGTTACTTCAATGTCTCATGAATTTCCTCTTCTCTCTTCATAACCTTCTTCACTCTCACTCATTCGACCGCGAGAGCCACTGAAATTCTTCGGTAGTCTCTTGTTACCTTCGGCAAGAAGGTTATGTATTGGTCGGAGTTTATCTATCTATCATCAAGAAAACTAAGAAGAGGGTTGGACGATGCTTATGAAATTTACAATATATATTTGGCATGTCAAGAGAAACAGATGTTTAAGATCCACCCGTCTGCATTTTTTTTCTTGGTAACATGACTCCAATATTAATTTTGTGAACAAATCTTCATGAAACTTTCAGTAATTTTTTGAGAATATTACAAGGAGCAGTAGTACGAATTTTTCTGATCTGTCAGTCCGTTTTTTTGTCTCGATGCTTTGTTTTTACCTCTATCACAAAATAACTTGAACAGCTGTGTACGGCTTTTCATTAAATTAACAGGATTTGTTAAAAATATTAGAAGGTAAAAAGGGCTGAATTTTGGTGATGTTTAGTTTGTTCGAATCTGTGTTTGATTTTATGTTTTAGTAATTGATAAAACTTTACTCAAAAGTTATCAATGGATTTGCAAGAAATTTACAGGAAGTGTCATTAATGTTAAGAGCCACAAAATTAATCACCAGATAATGATCAAAATTAAATGCTGGTTTCAGGACCAACTTGAATTATTTATTAACGTTACAATGCTTGACGAAAGGTATTCGCGCTCAGAGTTTGCTATTTTTTATGGTTTATGCTTGCGTTAAATAGGCAGTTAATACCAACGTGCACACCTGACCAATTTCTCAGTATATGACTTTGTTAAACTCTATGGGTTCTCTCTTACTTGCCATTTTTTCTCTATTTTTCCTTGATATTGCTGTCTTATTTCCCAATTTCTTTGTATGTGGGCAGCTAATAACTAACAATTGAATATAACCAGGCATTTCATTAGTATTTTCGCAGGAAAAGTTGCACGGTTTCTTTCCATTATACGTCCGTAGACAGGATACAGGCAGCTACTGTAAATAAAGCTCAGACCGTTTACAAACACGATGATTTTGTACGACGAAGTTTGAGGAGCTGAAAGAGCGCTACAAGGAGCTGGCGCGTGCGAAAATTCACCGAAATAAAAACACAGTTCTTCATTGATACTCCAGACCGTATCATGCCTACCAACCACTGTGTTAGGAAGTGTGAAACAAGGTTATCGTCCGACAGCAAATCAAACTACGACCTGCGAGCAATAGCAGGTTAATAAGAAGGAAGCTTGGCTACGGTTCTTCCCTATTGAAATGGCGTCGAAAATACCGCAATTTTCTCCTATCTAATTGTGAAAGCGTAACGGCCGTACTAACTATTGACTTTGGGAACCCAACTACAATTATTCGCATTGCACGTAAATGACCACTCGGGCCCCGAGGAGTGTACGGCTGCAGCCGATCACAGATTCACCGGGCTATGGCATCAGTTTGACGCAAAATCCGATCGATCACTGCCTCCCCGACTTTGGGGGCAGGGACTACGTTCAAAAGATCAACACGTTTTCCCTTTCCTGGCTTGGATTTGAACGTCCGATCTTTTGGTATCAGCAAACACTGACTGGTGAGACAGATAAAAACGTTATATAACATTTATTTCCTCATCCGGATGGGGTGTCCGTCTCCGATCTATATATTAATACGCTAGTACCTACCTACCTACCTACCTACGTACGTACCTACTTACCTTTTGTGTCACGCTCTTCATCATTAAAAGATAGAAGGAAATTCGAGCTTTATTCAGTTC
>LQNS02276925.1:14092433-14107269 GCA_001587735.2 Parhyale hawaiensis | reverse complement strand
TTGTAAATAAATAAAAACACGACGTGAATTATTATATAGTACTGATTATCAACCAAAAGGATGGACATAATGTATCACACATCGAGTCTCGGTGTTGAAGAACAAGTGTGGTATCTGCATGCTAAAATATGAAAGTTTCACGTGTCTGTCTGAAAGGCCTTGCAAAGCCGTGAAAGTTTCACGGGTCCAGCTAGTCTTGTATTAAAAACCTAGAAGACTTTTAAAACTCTTTCAATATGAATATGACTGGATGTCGTCATATATTCTAAGACATGCGTGAATTTTATATAAATAAGGAACCGTGCAGATATAGCCGCGAATTTCACTGTAAGAATTCTTGTGAATTTCTGCTCATTTTCATTCGCTTATGAGTTGCAGCACTTGAAAAGAATTCGGCAAATGAGACAGCTCTGTCAAAGATAGACAAACAGAAAAATAAATGTGTTCACTTTGCTTCCTTCCAATTTCATACTCCTTCTGATATTACTTTCGTCTGTTTTCCCTCTTCTTTCTGAACTTACTGCTCCCATGCGCGTTGATCGTGTGTGGGAACACCTTCGAGCATGGGTTTCCCGTGACTATCGATATACTATACCGTATGTTCCTTCCTTTTCCTCTCTTAGAAAAGCTTAGTACTTATTTTAGGGAGGCTTAAGCTAACAAATATTACTACTACAAAAACGCTTTTGATAAATCGGTTAGTTTTGAACTCATTCACAGTAAGTAAAAAGAAAATAATAAGAATATTCAATAGATCCCGTAGTTAGATGTGTGATTAAAAAAATCATAAAGACCGCAGTGAAAACTATTGAGGAAATGGATTCAAACGCGAATTTGAGAAATACAGTATAAAGCGTGAGTTGGAAAGACTGAAGAGCATTACGAACGGAATGTACCTCCGAATCGAGAGGCGAAACAAAACATACACAAGAGGAAAGAAAACCCCAGGAACAAAATACTGAATCCCGTGTGGTCACAGGATATGGCTGTATTATGATCACAATGAAATAAGTGCCAATAGATACATGAAAACATTGCTTAATAATATATTGTAGTTTCCTTGCATCATCTGCAAGCGTTAAGTTGTACGATTTACTTGATGTTATTTCAGTCGATACGAGTAAGGGTTGACGGACTACGATACATCAGACGTAGTTTGCCATTGGTTACGTGACGTGCTTTTGTTTAGACGGAGTAAAACTAGCGTCATATCTGGATGAGGTCGAACTAAGAAAGGTAGTGATAGCGTAGCTTAGGAATGGTACATGAAAGAAATGAAAATGTTCATTAACCGTGGAATTTCCACGGGTCCCGCTAGTTATCTATAATATTAATAGCGTTGTTCCTTCGTTCGTTCCTTCCTTCCTTCGTGTGTTACGCCTGAATTCACTGTTCAACTCGCATTTGGCCTTACATGCGAAATCCTGTATCTGTGCTACAGCTAACTCGAGAGGCAAATATATTGGCGATTTTCGTCCTTCATTCTTCATAGTTTTGCGCTTTATTGAGTTCTGGGAGCTGGCGTATCTGTGATACGGCTGGTGACTAATCTGTCGGCCACAGGCCAGGTCTTTTTAATTGTCTATACGCCCGAGAGTTTTAGGAATAAATTTTGGGAACCTGTACCGTGGTTTACTGCCAAAGGAATTCCACGGGTCCAGTTAGACAGAGAGACTATAAATATAATCCACAGGCCACTTAGACATGGGCAGCTTCAGTAATTATGAGCAAAAAGGCTGGTCGTATAAGATATCATACATCGAATCTCGGTGTTGTTTGTGATTTTGACGGGGAATAGCCATGGTACAATGCAAAGTTTCCACTGATCTATCTGAAGCGCCTTAAGCCAAAGCGTGGGCTCATTGGTGCTGCTAACTTATATAAATATTCCACGGATCCAATCATACGCGGAGGTCAGCAGTTCTGTGCACCTGGGGAAGGTCTTTTTAATAATTTTTATGCCCCTGGGCTCTTCTGAATGAACGGGAAAGGACCTGGAAAATTTACATGTGTGGTGGGCACTAGGAGTGCTTGCAAAATTCAAGGGAGGGGGGGGGGGGCAGCGAGACACAAAAGCTAGGCCCTAAGCAGTACATTTTTTCAAGGCCTCATTTCCAATGGGGGCGCGTGTAACTTTTTAGGGAGGGAGTGTCTCCCCACGATCCTCCCCTGGCTACTCAATTGCAGGGAATTGGGGATATTATCAACCAAGAGGATGGACTTAAATATATCACACATCAAGTCCCAGTGGTGAAAGTTTCACGGGTCTGTCTGAAAGGCCTTACAAAGCCGTGAACGTTTCACGGGTCCAGCTAGTAATAATAATACATCATTTACTTCTCATATAGATACGGCGTGCAACAAGGTTAGGTCGCAGCCCCCTGATGTTTTCTTACTTAATGCTAACATAATAATAATGAATGATAACATAGGAAAGAATTAGTATTCGGTCTGTTGAGAGTTACTGGTACAATGCCTGCATGTTAATAATGAGATGATATTGCCACTCTTTTCCATTGAAGGAAACATTGGTTACACAGAGCTATTGCGAATGGGGTTTTTCAAAAGTTTGAAATACTGCACAGTATGCAGAAAAAAATAGGCTAGAGCAAGATGTTGCGTACTTGTGAACGGTACGTATAATAGGGAGAAAAGTGTAACTTGAAATATAGAAGATATTGACGAGATAACAATTTTATAAGAGAGAGAAATGAACTTGTACGACAACAAATAAAAAAAATAGAGTCAGTTAGAATTACAGTGCACATTACGATATTAAATTGACGAAGCAAGTGTCCTCCCACGATACTCGTAACAGAAACATTATTTGCAGAAAATGAAAAAGTAAATCATAAATTTTTCCCACGGATGCAGCGCCCGTCAAGTTAGGGACGTACATACAGTAGCTCCATGAAGTATGCACTCTTATATACAACATTCTTAGAACTAGCACATGTGACAAGCTATGTCTGATGTCTTAAGATTAGTGTTTCAAATTTTTCCGGTTTATATCTGATAAGAATTAATAAAAAGCTTGACCGAAAACAATAAAAATGCCTAATACAATTTGATAGACGATGCGCGTAGTATGTGGTGTAACGTTTTTATGCCGTTTATGACAAAGGCTCAACAAATTTGTCCATAAAAGCAAACAATGCAATTAGAAATACGCTGCACGTTAGGCAACAGTTTATCTGTGAATATTGTTTTTTATGTATAAAAAGCAAGGAGCAATTTAGAAGCCATATCTCTTTGATATTTTAACTCCAGGCGGAAGAGAGGGCGTCTCTTTCCTCTAAAGTATTTTAGCACAATTATTGGGGTCGCTCAAAGTGCGACAGCACCATCCTGGTCTACTTATTGTATATTTAAATTGGACTGTGGCTAACCTTTGCTGGACATTAATTGAGGATCGCAAGCCATTTTCAGCGAGGTGACGGATAACAAAGTTGATAATTCTAAGCTTCAACAGGCTCAGGTTCACAGTTATGTCTGCCACTTCCTCTTGCAACTGATCACAATCACCCTGCTGGATCAGTGATGAGCACTAAAAACATTAAATAAATTTGAACCCTATCGAGATTAAGTAATTAACAGGATTTGAGAAGCTTCCTTAAAAAATGTCTTACTCATAATATGTATGAGCTGGCGGCCTTCCATGATGAAGAAGGAATGAAGGTATGCATAATGTGCTGTCGTAACATTATAGACTATAGTATTACAAAGTGACGGCTCCGTTTATACGTCTAGTGAGTGCTTGAGCCTATGTTTCCGCGTAAAGACGATCTCAGAAAGAATAGAACAAGAAACATAAGCCTATAATACATCAATGGAAATGTGGAATATAAGGGGGGGGGGCGAGGGTGGTCTCAAATATGATCACCGCTCATGAGAACAGCTAGTGGGAAAATGAAAAGAACAGAAAAAAGAAAAATTAGCGGAGGCCTGAAAAGTTTATACTTACCAATGTGTGCCGTTCCTGAACGATATGAAACTCATCAGCGGCAAAACAAGCAGCAGAAAAAGTAAAATAATGAATTGTATTTCAAATTTTTGGCACAAGACTATCACCCGCGGTAGGGGGCAAATGCAACGCCGTCATTTTTATGGCCAGCTTGCTCTAGAGTTTGGGTATTTTTCACATCTGTTAACCCATCTGACAGCCTGAGAAAACTATATATAGGTATATCTAACTCAACGCCTGCCTCCTTTTGAGTGGACAGACGATAAAATTCATCCCGTCATGTTTTATGGTCAGCGAATTCAAGTTTTTTGGCATTGTTCACATCTAAGTCAACGTACCTGACTCCCTACAAAAAATTACGAACATTCCTCAACTCCTTCTGCTCTTTCTGGGTGTAGCTACAAATTCAACACCGTCATTTTTGATGCCCAATTGCCTCAAAGTTTTAATTATTTTTTACATCTCAGACAACCCACTTGACTATTCGAAAAACTATATATATATATAAACATAATATTATGACTCAAGCCCTGTCTGTTTTTCGGTGGACAGACAACAAAATTCATCGCCATCATTTTTGATGGCGAGCTAATTCCAGTTTTTTTTGCCTTTGTCACATCTAGTTCAACCCACTAGGTTCCCTAAAACAAATTTATGAACATTGCTCAACTCCGTCTACCTCTTTTTGGGTGGACCGACAAATATATATATATATATATATAAATATACATATATGTGTACTTAAATCTTCGACGAAAACATCACCTGTTTCATTTCGTTCGGAGGTAATTATTACACGTTTTCAAATGTATATGCAAATACATTTTCAAGCAACGAGTGGCATTTAAATACAGTTTTATTTATATACTGCCCATTATTGTGCTTGACACCTATTGTAATACATCCCTCTCCCAGAATGCACATTGCATCTTAATGTAAGATCTAATATATAAGCCGGTGTGGTATATAATATGCGGGGTAGCCTACTTTTTACCATTGAGGGAATTATCGCTCTTCGAACTCATTGGAAAAACAGGTACATGAGCCCACATTGGTCTCATTTGTAAAGACCCACACTACTGAAAATGTGGTATGCGACTAGGAAGTCCATATTTTACTCATGAGGGAATCACCTTTCTTGGCTCACAAAGGGAAAATCCACATGTGCCATTTTGGTGCGAGGTTGAATAAACTACGATCTCTCTTTAGCATGAAAGAGCACTTGTTACCCATATCGACTACAACACAACACTCTGCCTGCTACTGGAATTGCAAGCTGTGCTCATGTAGGTGAAGGGAGGATTAACCCTTAACCTGAATGAGACATACAGTCGGAAAGGCCAATTTTACCCACAAGGAAACACAGTTCACTCATAGGAATCACAACTTACCCATGGTGCAACATCCCTCATGAGCTCCAGATGGCCATCATACTCTGCTGCCCAGTTGTACATACTTCCGCATAAGCCCCTTATCGCTTCCATTGTACCTTGCAGTTTCCCATCTGATATCAAAGTGGAGTCGACTAGTCATTGTCGCTCGGAACGAGATAAGCAATACAAGTCGTAGAGCTAGGTTGAGAAAAATTCTCTTCCATGAGCCCTATCTGTAGGATCTCACATCATCTTGTTGTGCCCTGGTTTTTCTTTTTCTTTCTAATAAGCTTTGTTCTCTTCTTTTCTGTTGAACTGCATGCATGCACGTTAATTCTCTCTACAAAGGCTCCTCTTGTTGCTTGAGATTTTATATGGCCCTCATACATCTCTATTTAAGTCACAGTTTGCGATGGCAGCAAGCGCGACTCAAATTCGAATACTGTAGAAGTTTCTCTGTCTTTGTTACTAACTCTAGTGCTCTCGCTCTTAGCCTTCTATAGAACCAACTCACTTAGTTACTCACTAAATCAGACAGAAATCTTCGTTGTTATTCGTTGTATCTTATACTTGTTTCGTCAATAATTCATCTTGTTTTGGAATCTATATTTTTTAATTTCTGTGTCACTTGTCACGTTTTCTACAGGTAGGCAAGAACCTGCCGTGCGTCATCCCGCACACCATCATACCCAGTGTGGAGGAGTCGGATACCCTGGAGAAGCATACCCTTGATCTGGGACAAATATGCTATTTCGATTCGGTGCCTGGATCTCTTAATGAGAGCACAGTACGTACAGTTATCTGTTTCTCAGAAATTTAAATTTTTAAAAGAATATACTGAAGAATTCAAGTTCTAGCAGCTTTTTTAAACTCCTAGATTTCTATTATATACATATGTCTTTGTACAAACAGATAACCATCCGAGCTGGAGTACAGCTGCTCAAGGACAGTACCTCGGGAACATTGAGTGCCTTAATACAGGAAGATGGATTCGACCTGGCCATGCCTGCCGCTCCGTATAGCATCACTGATGGCGGGACGTTCGACCCATCCACCCTGAACCCCACCACCGAGGGCTTCCGAGTGGAGCTGGAAGATAACACCACCACCGTTGTCGAACCCGGCACGAGCTTGTTTCACACGGTCAACATCATTGTGCCTCAGGACACCACTGGAGAAATGGAGGTGAGACTTCTGCTACAATTTCAGGCTTCATGAAATTGTTCGACATTTAGTTGTTCGAAAAATGCTTAAACGAATAAAACAATTTTATATCTAAACTATTTAAACAAAAATTTATTCAATAATAATTATCTTAAACGAAAACTATGCAGTAAAAAGCAAGTTTTACTTTATTTGGGTAAATGCGGGTTGAAGCTTCCCTTGTTGGTCAAGTCCCACCAAAGGAAGTAGTGTACTATGTCGAGGAAAACACTGAACTCATCCATGGAAGTGGTCCTACACTAGATCGACACGCATGAGAACAGCTAGTCATGAAACGAGAGGAAGAACACAATAAACTCAAAGCGATGTTTGGAAATCGGTGAAAACTTGACATACCCTACTCAAAGCAGGCCTTGCCCACCTAACATTATATAATATTTTCAATCCTTGTGTAATGGCCCAACTTTTTGAATCGAAGAAAACTTTGTCGCATAGGCCTAAGCTAACAAGCCTGACTTTTTCGACTTAGAAAAAGTGAAATTTGTCCATTTTGGGCTTTTAGGCTTACCCTACCTTAACATAACTTAACTCAAACGTAACCTAACGTGTTTTAGTAATATGTAAAATGAATTTCGAGTACTTATTCTAATTAATATCCGTCATTCGAACGATTTTCCTACCAGTTATTTTTCATTCAAATGAATGTATTTAAGCTTTTTTCAGAACACCATGTTTCAGTAATCTCATACCATTACGTCACTGGGAAATGGGTTTCAGAGTTCTACGATAGTTTCATAACCTCACAAAATTAAATTGCACCGAAGAAAAAGTGAACCTGAGAGTTCTATAGTATTTCTTTAACCTCCCGTCATCACATCACGGCGAAACTGGAGATGAGAGTTTTGCCACCTCTACATTGCCTGATTGTTGTCGAGATCATACACCTCTGGAGATATGGTAGAAGTTCTGTATATACGTAGACTGGGGCCACTCGATACCTTGACTGGCCACTCCTCGCAAGTGAGGCTGATGGCAAATTGAAAAACTCTATAAAATTTGTCCCATTCATCGTACCGACTTGAAGCAAGGAATGTTTCTATTAGAAAGAAACACGAATGCTTGTGCACAGCCAACGGTAAATTGTAAAATTTATATTACCAATTTCAGGTTATTTTCTTCAATTATCGTCGTCAACAATTGGTGAAAAGCTATGAATTTGTGTGTCTTGCGGAGTAACACACTTCTTGCATAACCTACAATCGTTTACTTTTTGTCTAAGGTCGTTCTGTTGCTTGGAAAAGATTGTATCAAAGTTTGGTCTATTTGCAATCAGCCTTACTTGCAAATTTCAGTGGACAATCAAGGTATCTTGTGCTCCATGAAATACCTCGATTAAGATTTACCTGCCCTTTTGCCCATGAACTATGTATGACGTTGACGTGAAAGCTCTCGAGATTTTTCTGCCCTCGTTATCTATATACTCTGCATATTGCATGTGAAGTGTATTATAATATTAGCATACCACTATCTATGAATGGTGGGTGCATGCATGAACCCATGCATGAATTGGACGTTAAGCGTCTTCTATGGATGTTTTTCCTCATCTCTAATATTATTACGCTTGAGATTCCTTCCATCTGTTCAACTATACAACCATCCCTCCATCCGCCTGCAAGTTACGCTTTCAGCGTCCTTCCAACTCTCACTGTGTGAAACATTATTCAATTAGCTCTCCCTGTTTCTATATGGTAGTTTTTAGAAGATTAGTAGACTACAATGGTGATCCTGTTTAAAAGAATTACTGAGAAGTCTTTCGGGTAACTTTAATTATTATCCGGCCTTATGGTCGGGGTAAGAGCGTAGTTCGTCTATATTAGGCCAATCTGTAGTCGACTGCAGCCTCACGCTCCTCTGCAAGCTATTTAGTGGACATTTCCTTGAACACGAACCAGTGCATGTCGATTTCCTAGTTTGGGCGTACGGCAACAGCGATTTTATCATTGTTCAATTGGTGGTACATAGGTGGTACTTTTTCAAATCCCGGAGTGAAGTAATCAAATACTGCCGCAAGGTTGTTGTCACGGTCCCAACCGACGGCGGCCGTGCCTACGCCTCTCCACGCAGCATGCGCTGGACCAACGAGAGCGGCAAGAACGTCGGCTGCAGACTGAATGAACCGATGATCAACTACGAAATCCAGCTGCTGCAGAACTCTTCTCTCACTGGGCCGATGATCCATTCTTCTCAGACCGACACCATGGTGGCCAAACTGGGCTACATCACCAACACTGGTACGTACCATAGTGGTCAAACTGGGCTACATCACCAACACTGGTACGTACCATGGTGGCCAAACTGGGCTACATCACCAACACTGGTACGTACCATGGTGGCCAAACTGGGCTACATCACCAACACTGGTACGTAACATGGTGGCCAAACTGGGCTGCATCATTAACACTGGTACGTACCATGGTGGCCAAACTGGGCTACATCACCAACACTGGTACGTACCATGGTGGCCAAACTGGGCTACAACACCAACACTGGTACGTAACATGGTGGCCAATCTGGGCTACATCACCAACACTGGTACGCAACATGGTGGCCAAACTGGGCTACATCACCAACACTGGTACGTAACATGGTGGCCAAACTGGGCAACATCACCAACACTGGTACGTAACATGGTGGCCAAACTGGGCTACATCACCAACACTGGTACGTACCATGGTGGCCAAACTGGGCTACATCACCAACACTGGTACGTAACATGGTGTCCAAACTGGGCAACATCACCAACACTGGTACGTAACATGGTGGCCAAACTGGGCTACATTGTCAAAACTTAACATCTCTGTAACATAGCTCTCTACTAATACCCATATTCCATATAATACATATTATAGTAAGCCAAGTCCACGTGACTTGAAAAGAAATGCAGACAGGTACTTTGGCTCCGTCACTTGGAACCGCGTTGCAGGTGCTAGAAGTAGCCCCCATTATGTTGAGCCAATTGAAACCTCCATGGAAGTCTCACAGATAATTGATTAGGAGTCAACGCCTGAAACTTAAATCCACAAGCTGAAACCAGGGCACCCGTCTGCAGATTCGGAAAAATCATGCCGCAAATCTCAATTTCTCTGCCAAATCGAACGGGCCCTAACTGTGCCACCACCGCCAGCCTTGAATAAGCGCACTTATATAATAATTACCATCGTATGTTCATCTTCGATTATCACTTGTCACAGTTCATGACGACAAAGTACAGTAAGCTTAAATTGACTACTGAAAGTAACAGTTGCTAGAAATATTCCTTGAAAGCAGGACTTCTCTTGACATGATATTTTAACGTTGGAACTCTATACAAGTCTTTTACTGTTCCTCACTTTTGTCTTAGATCATCACCCGCGCACGCTAAGCATCAAATTCATCTTTCCATTACACCGCCAGTTCATCTAGGTACCGCTATCATTACTCTTTTCCATATAGAGCAAGACTTAAAGTGCTAGCATCTTTAGAACTATTTCAATTAAAAAAAAGTACCTACTCACAACGCAATGTTTTTGGGCTGTCGATGACATAAGTTTACTGTCTAATGTTCTGAACACGTGAATAATACATGCATCTCTCTCCCCACATCCATGTATTACACTTATCAGAGATGACCTAACGCATCAGATAAATCAGTTGATCGACTCGACTTGGCCGAGCACCTTCCCCGATACTCAGCGACTCGGAGCTCATAATAAAACAATTCGATGTCATCCCGGTCTTCAGGGACATGCATTGCACACTGTAAATTGTAACATCTTCCGACGTCTCAAAGTATATTTACGGTAACTTTTACAAAACTATTGGCCTAAGCTTACGATGCTTACGAGTGTGCACGTTCGAGGCCACCGAGACACATGTGTCTCGGTGGCCTCGGCACGTTACGCATATCAACGCGCTCACTCATCCATGTGTTTAGTAACGTCGCTGCGAGCCCAACTTAGTGTACGTCGTAAACACTCATTAAAGGTAAAATCAGTTTCCTCTTTGAGCGTCACTGGGCGAGATGCGGATATCTTTTCAAATTCCTAATGAAATAATACACCGAAAACATTGTATTTTTTGCTCTTTCTAGGGCACAGTAACTTTTTCGAACTAGTGGATGAGCAAACCCGTTGATGTGTGTACTCGGCTTTACAAGTTGTGATTGATTAGTTAGAAAATTATTGGCATGGTTTTGGAAAGCAGAAATTCGTAGTTGACAAAAATTTCATTCGCATGCTGGATGGATTTTGTTGAGTGAAGCGTGAAAAAATACGCCTGATTAAAAATGGCAAACGTACAGTGAGGAAAAATGACTGCTTATTGAAAATGGCAACTATTCCATGAATAAATTTACAGATAATTTAATTATAACATTGATCGTACGACTAAAAATGATGGATTCAGCGTTGATGAAGCAAAGGGAATAAAATTTCAGTAGCCCCAGCTCATAACTGAAGTGCATCTCCTAAAACAAATCATGAAAACAATACAGACTCATATACATATGAATATACTCTCTATAGTACTAACTAAATGCGTCGACTAGCTCCCCAATATTGTTGCCAGTTAACCATCATACATGTTTGTAGCTATTGTGAAGCCCTACACATTCCACTCCCGCCCCCGTTAGCCCCCACAATGCAAATCTCCTAACGCCGCCAACGCATTTATCGTTCCTTGATACGAACCCGTTACCCATTCAGTATGAGACGTATGAAAATTAGTGTATCCTTGATACGTCCTCTGGAGGGAACAGCATGAGTCTAGTTTAATTTTTTAAGCAGCTCTGCCCGCAGGGGACTGGTAGAAGAGTTGCTGTCTGGCTTGGAATATATTTTCTCACTTGTATGCATGATACAAGTCAGAATTATCTTAGAGCAATGCTTATCTTCTGAGTAATTTGCACAGGTACCGGCAAGTAGACTGTAATGTGTCTGAATGTTTTTCATCTTCGTGATAATCACCTCCGCCAGGAAGGTTTGTTAGGCTCTCTTGCTGACCGTTTGTTTGTCTGTCACCAAGGTAACTCAAAAAATAATGGACTGATCTTTACGAAAGTTACAGGGACTGTTTGCTATATTAGGAGGAACAGATGAATAACTTTTGATGAAAATCCGTTCAGCAGTTTATATGTTTGCCTCATCTTTTGTTCCGGTAGAATAACTCAAAAAGTTATCAACTGATCTTTATGAAACTTGCAGGATTTTTTGGAGTCACTGCTTAGAGCAAATGACCAAATTTATGAGTTGACGTGCCTGTCCGTGTGTTTGTCTCTTTGTTTGGCAAACTTATTGTAAGTACTATAACTCAAAAAGTATGAACAGATCTTCATAAAATTTGTAGGAATTATCAAATATTTTAAAAGACACAAATGACAGAAGTATGGTGATTATAGATTAGTCCATAAGTGTATTTGACAAATGTTTGTCAAAATTTTTATCAGAACATAACTCGGTAAGATATTGATTCATCTTCAAAAAATAATTATACAAGCCGTTATTACTGTCTAGACTCTAGAGTCATAAACGACCAAATTTTGGTGATTATGAAAGAGGAAACCTAATTTCAGGACTATTCTGAATTTTTCGTTATCATTGCCTTGTTTGCCGGAGGTATTTGGTGAAGAGCGCTTCGATTTCGTAATCAAATTCCTGGGACTTGATCTTGACGCATATTTACCTCCGCCAAGGAGGTTATGTTTTCGTCGTGTTTGTCTCTTTGTCTGCCTGTCTGTCCCAAAAATAACTCAATAAGTTATGAACCGATTTAGATGAAATTCACAGGGATTGTTAGGTATGTCAGGAGAAACAGATGATTAACTTGTAGTGAAGATATGCCATCCGTTTGATTGTTTGTCTGCCTTATTTTTCTCATAACTCAAAAAGTTATAAATGGATTTGATGAAATTAACGTGAGTTATTAGGCATATAACAAAGAGTAAATGATCAAATTTTGGTAATGATCCGTTTGTTCGTTCGTTTGTCACTGTTTTTAATTTTATGCTTGTTAGCACAATAACGCAAAAAATAATGAATGGATCTTTATGAAATTTATAGGGGTCGTTAGTAATGTTAAAAAACATAAATGATTAAATTATGGTGCAGATCATTGTGTTCGCTTGTATGTTTGACTCATGTTTGTCAAAAAGTTTGTTAGCTGAACAACTCAAAAAGTTATGAACGTATCTTCATGAACATTGCACAAGCTGTTATTACTATTAAAAGGCACAAATTATCAGATTTTGGAGTTTATACAAAGAAAATTATGGTTTCAGAGCCAATATGAATTTTCTTGCTACCGTTGCCTCGCTTGGCGGAGGTATGCGCTCTCAGAGTGCTCTAGTTTTATTTTACTTCGTTGCTGTCATATCGTTTGATTTTTTTTATACTGCTGCTTTGTTACAAAATCAATTTTAACATTGATTGCAATTTACTTCATGTCGTGCGCTGAATACCTTTTAGGACCGATAGTCATCTACCTGCCTCATTTTATTATTATGGAATATTTTTATGATGCGCGTGTCGCTTTCAGCACGTTGACACAGACGCCGCAGATGGCGATGGCCGGGGTTCATTCGTTTTCCGCGTATCATTGTAGAAAATCGTTTGGAATCAGGCGACTTTAAATCATTGAAATAAGCTGCCATTGTACCATTACAATCCTTAGTTGATGCCCAGACTCTTTGATTCAAATGTTCTTGCAACGTTGGGCGTATGTCTTCGTGGCATGGGATGGTAATGAATCCGAGGGCATAGACACTCAGGATTCGTCTTCTTTTGGGAAATATCTTCTTGAACGGTCCGCTGCCAAGATCTAATCTAACCAGTCACCTTACATTTCTCCCGCGCGGTCTCACATCAGGAAACGATGCTCGTAAGCCGATTGCTGTTCACAGTCAAATCTAATTATAACCTCGTTTCGCTCCCACAGGCCTCAGCTACTCGCAGAACTTCCCTACGGAGCCAGACGATAACGTCTTGGGTTTGGAAGTGGAGATCATGATGGCTGACCACTTCGACGCTACGACCGGAACTGTCATTCCAGTCTCCATTGCAGTTAAGGTGAAGAATCTAATAATGAAATAATGAAAGAATGCAATATAGATTACGGTAGTTTTATTTAAAGGGAAATATCCCGCTCTCAAATAGACTAGAATAAGAACCAGTGTGTTATCTGTTCATTTTCTGGCACGCGTGAGAGAATTTTATTATAGAGTTGCAATGCTTCCAAAGGCAAAGTTTTAGAAGCAAGTGGCAGAAGCACATTTTAGCAAAACCAGTGGTACCGTGGATACAGTTGTGTCAGAGGGATGTCCAGTTTGAAGAGATATATAACATTCATTTTTGCTCTGCATTCTGCCGGCAAAATAAAAGTGCACTGCTCATATGAGTCGAGTTGACGGCACTCTACTCTACTGATATTTGAAACGACATCAAAGATGAAAGAAAATGGGTGCTTTTGGAGTTTCCACTTCAACTTGAAGTGAGGGCCTAAGTAGGATCCACGGGTACGGAGGTCCCAGTAGAATTGTCGCACTCGATTGCATCGGGCAAAAGAGAATTCAGATACCGTTACCTGTCTTGAAATTTTGCATTAATTTCGTTTTGATGATGAAAGTCCGCAATACGAACGTCGATGCCACGGCTACCTCTGTCAAGAGCAGTGGCGAGTACGACACGGAAGATGAAGAGCTATCAACGTAATTTTTTTTGTAACGATTTTTGACTTCGAGCTGCCCTAATGGAACATTACACAGTTTATTGGTTGCTTGCTAGATAGTTTTTCCGTTCCGTCCTGAAACATTGCATGAAAGAGGGGGATCTTGCTTTACTAAATTCTTTATACATACGTATTGCATACGCCTAATCATAAATACTAGCTGGACCCGTGAAACTTTCACGGCTTTGCAAGGCCTTTCGTACAGACTCGTGAAATTTTCATATTTTAGCATGGAGACACCACACTTGTTCTTCAACACCGAGACTCAATGTGTGATACATTATGTCCATCCTTTTGCTTGATAAAATCAGCTCTATATAATAATTCACGTCTTGTTTTTGTTTATTTAGAGCTATATTTATATCTTTTCTGTCACGCTCTATGAGAAAAAGATAGGAGAAAATTCAGATTTCAGAAAGCGAAAAAAAAAGTTGGGTACCTTGGAATCTTTTTCTTCAGTATAAGATAGGGGAAAAATAGAACTAATAAGATAGGAGAAAATTCAGATTTCAAAAGGCGAAAAAAAAGTTGGGTACCTTGCGATCTTTTTCTTAGGCGAAAAAAAAGTTGGGTACCT
>LQNS02276925.1:14082217-14092333 GCA_001587735.2 Parhyale hawaiensis | reverse complement strand
AGCAATAACGTTTGAAAAATCATCAATTTTTGCCCAGTATTGCCCATTATCTCGTAAACTATTGCAAAAACGAGACAAATGTACTGAGCAAATCCCACTTTATTTTTCAAGATACACAAGTACACCAAATCTTAAGTCTCTAGGTTTCATGGAAATATATTTTTTTCGCGAAACGGTCCTCACAATGACTACCCGTTTATAAAAGTTGTAGCACCCGGTGAAGTAGACACGCTAATACTAAAGCCATGACGTTTTATTCATATCTGAAGCTGTAGCAGCCGACCATGTCGTGTCCCCTTTATTGATATGATTGCATGGTCACAGCAACACACTCAGCAGTAGTTCACTTTATGTACGACCATGTCATAACTTGGCATTTGATTTGACGGTTAGAAGGGCTTGCTAACCAACATTTCTCAGGGAGCACGGGAAACCATCTTCCGCTGCAGCTACCTCATTGAAAATCTATAAAGCTTTCAGTATTTTATTAATCGATTGTGTGTGTTTTAGGTTACGAGGACTATTTTGATGACGAAATAGCCGACAGCGACGCCATCGTGGTGGGCGTCATGGCTAGGGGCGTAATAGAAGGCGGTGGAGCGGATCTCAATATTGACGTCACGAGACTGTCCGGCGTGACCACAGAAACTGTTTCTCTGACGGTTGCCGCTCCTGAAACCACGGTAAGAGCTTTTTCTTTAGTCTACGTCCGTAGAGATAATCTAATAGGAGGGCTATTATGAAAAATTATGGCTACAGGCGTTCCTGCACTAGTCATTTCACGTAGCCTTAGCTTGTCCGAAGCTTCAGCCGTCTTCACAGGATTCATCACTTGGGGTCTCCAAGTGACCAGTAAAAGTTCCTCTGCTCCACTTTACTGAGATAGAGATCAATTTGCGCTCAGTTTTTTCTCTGATCACGATTGTGTGTCTGTGCTCTTCTATGTTACTTTACCGAAGAAATTATTATATCTGGGTTATTTCCTATTAAAAGATTGTTTCTTATCTACGATTTTCTATACATAGCAATCATTCATGGGGTCTGGGGCATGTCTTCATTCTTTTGGGCCTTCTTCAACTATAGTCGATCTTCGTTAACCTTTTTCTCTACTTATTACATTCCTCGTTTGCAGATACGATGGGAGTTTACTTTGAAGCTTTTACTAGCACGTTTTCAGTCTCCATTTAATGCTACACCACCACATAGCTCTAGGCACAAAAAAAAGGAATATCTGCAATAGGTGTTTCTTATATAACCGTGTAAAACTACAACAGGTGTCTTTCTTCTGAGGCTTCCTTGTTGAACTACTTCCTAAGGCAATAGAAGCCCAAGGTTTTTACTGTAGTTACAGCAATGGAAGTGAAAAGAATGACCGGACTAAGAGCGAGTTCACACATCTTTCATATCGACGCGTTCGCTCAAACTTGTGGACGCAGCGTGTTGAGTCGAGGGAAGCAGCTGCGGTGAACGCTCGAGACTGAAGGATGAAGTATGTCCGGTTTTTCAACTCTCTGTATAAGTCAAGCTCCGTAAATAGCACTCATGCATACTGAATTTATCCCCAGTAGCATTCACAAATTATGAACAAATCCATATCTACGGTTTTTCGCCGTCACTTTGTTGCTCAGAATCCCTTATAATCCTGAATAACACTAGAAAACCTGAAAATGTTCCAAGAACATTGACGCCATGTTTCTGATGATAACCAGCAGATTGCTCTGCGTTGATTTCCCTTCTATCGGTTTTTCTGGCTATAAATGTTTTAGAAATGGGCAGTTCCACTTGAAATTAGGCTATGAGATTATAAAAGAAGAATGTGGCTACAGACGAAAAATATCTACAATAATGCAAAGAAACGACGTAATAACTCAACGCGCGGCGTGATTGATTTGAGCGAGAAACGCTTCAACGTGTAGACAACGGCAGAGAAAGTTGACGCACAGATCGTGTTCGTTCACCCGATTGAACGCTTTGAGATGAATGACGTGTGAACTGAGCTGAAGGAGGGTGTCAGACCAATCATGTAAATAACACAAAAACCAACCTCAGCCTTTGGGTATACCTGTTAGTTACTCAGCATCCTGAGATTATAATTCCTTGAGGCCTTCTTGTTTTTTTCCTTCGACATGTTCCTCTTTGTATATCTGTCTTAACGAACGGTTCAGCTTGTACAGATGCAATTGTTTGCCAGCATTATCAGATAAAAGCATTATAAGATAAAAGATAATGAATGCGAAGAGAATGATTATCCTTATTCTGACTACCTTGTTCTTCGTCTTTGAAGACACACAGCCTGGTGGATGCCATGTGGGTGCCGGCCGACACCGCTGCGTACCAGGGCATGATGAAGATAATTGACCTGGTGCTCACCGTCCCACCCGGATACTGGCGCCCCCTCACCGTTGAGATATCGAACGCCGCGCCTCTGACGGAAATGAAACTCTGCTTTGCAGCCGTTGCAATGGTAAGTTTGCTGAGTTCGTCTTTCGGTGTGTCTCCAGTCCTTTCTCATCCATGTCCCACACCTGTATATAAACCAAAAATGATGGCAATACGAGGGGAATTAAAAAAGTTTGCGGAATTACTGATAATATTTAACATAAATTGTAGTTTTCTTGCGTACGTGCAAATATATTACTCTGTCAAGTGTGGTCCTCTTCTCCGCTGATTTCTTCCACCAACTTTGACGTAAGTTGCTGCACTTGAATAGGCAAATGAGCAATTACTCATTTGAGCATCACCATGAAGCGTTTGGTATCAAAGTCGCTGGAAATTTGTTACTATCAAATTTTCCTGCACCTTGATGTCTGTGGGGCGAGTGGTAATTGCGTTGCGTTCAAACGAATAAGAAACAAATTTTAGGCCTTTGTTTTGACAGCGGATTTGAGACTAATAATTCTTAGTACTTTGATATTAACAAGAGCGAGGACCTCAATCTCATTGTTGAAACCATTTGTTATGGCCTGACATGTGCCATGTATAGCGGTCGGATGCCAGCTACCATATCAGGCAGCACTTGACGTTCTTCGATACGTAATGACGCTGCGAGAGAAATTTTCTGCAAACTTTTTGAATTCCCCTCGTAATTTCGTAATGTATGCTTTCTATCAAATAAATAATAAATAACTTTTTCTAAGAACACGATGGGTTCACAAAATATGCCTACAAGTATACTATTGATTCTGTTTCCCGTACAGGTTTGTTGTAAAAAATTATCCCTCTCACCTGTAGGCGAATGTTATGCTGTAATTAATAACCGAGTATCAGTTTTGAAATACTTGAAATTCAAGGAGCATCATGCAAATATTGTTCAATCAAAAGAATTCATAGGAAATTCTCTGTAGTTACTATATCCTAATAACCAGCAGTTAGTTGAGCCAACAGACTCAAACTTTGGCAGCAATGTGAATTGAAAATGTTTAGGTCTCCGCTCAGCGTTCAGTTTCAACTGTTGCGAAGAAATTCTACTAAAAAGCTATGTAAAATAGCTTATGCACGACAGAATCAAAAACTCTATTAAATATGCAGCCTCTCATCAACCGCGCTCTAAAGAAGAATCATTAGCATTGACAGGAACGACCTTCAAAAGATAAGCATTGAGAGGCACAACGTTGCGACTGTCTACGGAAAAGCCCCCACCATGGGCTCTCTCTTCTTCATTCATGGTGGCTCGTATCAAACATTATCAAGCTACTTTTCAAAGCGAAGCGAGCTTCAAAAAATGTAATATTCGAAGTTCGAGTTTATATTCCAGAAACTATATTTCACATCGTAATTCAGGGTAAATTTATGGACTCTTATCTTGTCATTCAGTAGATAAATTTTCACTTATCCAAAGCATTAAGAGTGCGATAGAGAAAGACCAACCAAGGCAGGAAGCAAGCAACCAATAACTGGATATTATTATACTAGATTGCCCACGGTGTCAAAAATGACAGCGATGCATTTGTGATGACCCGTCGTCATTATTCATACTTTCGTAACAAACATCTTTCTCGAGAATAGGCTACAAAGGCCAACTAAAATTGTCATAACAGATGATCGAGTGCTCGGTGTCAAATCATCCATAGCTGCAGCAGCACGGTGTCTAGCGATCGGGACATCTGAAATTCCCCGAGTTATTCCTGAGTTCTCCCTGATTTTTCTTAAATCTCCCTCAGTGTTAGATTGTCCATATTCCTATCAAATAATGTGATTACCAATGGGTTATGTGCTGAATGGAATTGAAAATGTTACAAGTCACAATCACAATATTAGGATTTGCCGCAAAATAGAGCTAGACAGTCATCCACCTTTCCCGGCACTGCAGAACAAATAATCTTGAAATGGCTCAGGCTCTGGGAGAACGAAGCATTCATAAAGATAACTCCACAAAATGAACACCATCCACTGCCCTGCAGAAATTGCCCGAGTATTTTGATTCCTGGTCCCTTTTTCTCCTGAGTTTTCCCTGTTTTCTCTGAGTGATTTTTCCCCGAGTTTTTCCTGTTTTCCTGACTGCTAGACACTCTGAATTAATTAGTAGCACAATCGTCCCAAACCTTAAAAGAGGTGCAAAAAGACTTTTACATTAGCAAGTAGCAAAGCATGACTAAACTAGAGCAATCTGAGAGCGCATACCTCTGCCAAGTTAAGCAACGGTAGCGAAAAATTCAAATTGGCTCTGAAACTATAATTTTTTTTTGTATAAACTCCAAAATCAAATCATTTGTACTTTTTGATAGTAATAACAGCTCGTGCAATTTTCTTGAAGATTCGTTCATAACTTTTTGAGTTATACTCTTAACAAACGTTATGACAAACATGAGTTAAACATGCAAACGAACAAACCGATTTGCACCAAAATTCAATCATTCATGTCTTTTAATAATAATAGCATCAACAATCCCTGTAAATTTCATCCAAATCGGTTCATAACTTTTTGAGTTATCTCGATGACAGACAAACACGACGAAAACATAACCTCCTTTGCGGAGGTAGAGTATTCATGATACAGACCGATGAGCCTTCAGTCCATCTGCTTTTCCTCTTAAAGCTCGACTTGAACAGTAAATTTTTTGTCAATAGATGACAGAAAGCAGAAAGAAATGTGTCTGCTGCCTGTGGAAAATCTTAGCTTCGTAAGCCTTCGCTTCTGCTCTATGGATCAGCTACGGTACAGGATTTTGACGTCGTGAACTGGGAACAAACGTACAGTATCCAATCTAATACTAAGAATGACCGTCGTGTGTTTCTATGTTTATTTATATGTTCGGTGCCACGCTCTGAATAGATAGGAAAAAATTATTTCGTTTCCAACATTGAAGTTCATTGAATGCTGATAAATATATACAGCTTCTCTAAGCACTCCGTTGTATCATCGTTCGTTCTCTCTTCTGAGGTTTCCTTCATCCAATATTTATCTATTTTCGTGTCCGCTGTTAACGTGATAGGAAGGCGAAAAATAGGCCAGGATGCAAATTTTGTAATCAACAATGACGAGGTTGCAGAAGATTAAAGTTAAATCCTTACTCCTTTATTATCTGAATGCATTTCTTTCCCCGTTGGAAATTTTGGCGATCCTGTTCCCTTCTGATGGGATTCAGTAGGCAATAAACCATATCGCAGAAGAAGGCTAAATTTGGAATACGATACTTATCCCTATCACCATTGAATGCAGTTCTTGCTCTTCCAGGTTCTCTTGCCGTTCCCGTGGAATCTGATATTCATTACTTTTTCTATACATCGAAATTATATTTTCTTTTGGTTTACGATGTACACATTTTGTAGCAAATCAGCGAAACGTAAAGGAACCGATCTTTTCCTGTATAGTAGACGCAGTAATTCTTTATTCCAACTTTTCGGGAGCGGAAATTTATTTCTGCTAAAACTATCTCACTATGTATTCTGGATACGCAGCGGAAATGAAATTCGGTGATGTTTCAGCGCTTACGAATAGAAGCGCGTTTTCTTGCCCTGACTTTGAGACAATCAGCTTACTTTTGAACAAATATCATACTTGTAGCTACTAGTTGACATCGGCACATTCATCAGGCGCCGAAATATGCCATTATGGACAACACGTACTATTGTAGGCGTCCAATCGATTTCTGCTTAAAGTTAAACCAAAGCGAGTTACAGTACAGGGGATAGCAGTAGCTTCCAGCACTGACCAAACTTTCTGATTAGCATGTTGCCCACTGCGTGGAGCTTTTCGCGTTTCTTTCTCTATATCCTTGTTATCACGAAAATCATTGGTGGTTTTATGACCCAGGTAAGAGAAGCTGTCTACGTAAGTGAGATCGATATCATTAAGTCGAGTGACTTTATCGGGGGGCAGGTTACTTCTAGATTTAATGTACATACAAACAGTTTTAACAGTATTATATTAAATACACAGTTTGCTGACTTCGCTCACGCAAATAGAGACCAATTTTTGCAACCCACTAGAATGGGGAGAAGCAAGGACCATATCATCAGCATAACTGAGGGTGTTTACTGCGTGACCATTAATGTGACACCCCACTCAAGCTGCGTTCAGATGGGTGTGGATGCTATCAATGAAGATGTTAAAGAGAATTGGAGAGAGTAAGCCCCCTTGTCGTATGCCATTAGTCATGCCGAACGCTGATGACGTTGCCGCTCCATATTTAACATAGCATTTTTGAGTTTGAAACCAGTATTTTAGCGTCTTACCTTGAGTACCTTGAGGGTCTTCGGAAGAAGTCCTGGTGACGTTTTTCACGTCACCCACGTGTGTGGAGTCACTCTGCTGAGTTTCTTCTGTGGTGCTGAAGTTAGAGACCAAAGAGAGAGCCAGCAGCGAATTATCCCTGCAGTGCACGTAACCACTGACTGCTGGTCTATCTGATATTCTTCTTAAATGTGAATCAAGCAACTTTTTGAACTCTACAATTTTTATATCAGTGGCGTTTCGAATATGCCGAGGCATTTTGTTAAACATTCTTGCTCCCCGTACAGCGAAGCTTTTAGAATATTTTGTGGCCACGGCTTTTCCACCATCTGCTTGGGATGTGAAAATCACAAGTTCTTCCAGTTCTTTCCGAGTGTCTGGCGACAATCCGCTCATTCACATTCACAGTGATACATTCCAGAATTTTCCAAATATATATGATTGTAAATAGTTCAAATCTGCGCTGTATTGAATACAAGTGGAGACAGCTGGGTCATTTGTGGTAATCGTACTCCTGCATGCATCGAATTTTGGCCGTGAACGATCGTTGGATACCTTCAAATTGTTCAAGCTTTCTTTCTTGTACTCGGCATCCAAAGTGGGTGTTACGGGTTTCTCGGTATGCGTTACTCTTGACATTTATGCGGGCGCAGGGTGCGTGGGCGTCAGGTGGGATATAGGGAGAATGATGGTCATATATATATTCAATTTCACCAAATAAATTAACGAAAGTATGGTGGTGCAGTAAAGAAATATAACAGAATGCGACACGATCAAGCTGACGATGGAGCTGCTGCTTCCTCGTCACCTCTTGCGCTATTAGCGTAGCACATCGGGAAAGCTGTGGGTAATTTGAATACTAAATTTATCATACGCACATAAATTGTAAATCCCAACGCCGCACCAGCAATGCTCACAACCGAACATTAGGAGGACAGCCAACCTCTTTCAATTACTGAAAATATCTTAAATTTATCATGCCCATGGCAAGTAACGGTGTCTCACCCGGAAGATGGCAGCGACGAGCCTAAGTTGCGGGGAAATCAAAAGCATAATCAAATCAACCTATTATTTAAAATCATTGTGCAATTACAAAGAGACCTAAAATCCACCAACCACATTGGAAACTCTACAATCGGACTCAGATAAAAAGACGGGTACTCCTTGAAATCTGTATACGTACACAATAGCAAATTATCAGTACAAAAACATTAGGACATAAGAATGCGGCTTCAGATTTACAATCTTCATAAGCAGTGACTGTAGTACTCCTATAAGCGAGGTTGGAAAATTTGCACACAGCCTGAAATGCGCGGCTAAATGCCAAGGTGCAGAGTGCAGCCATCCTCTATATAGTTGGCATTTAAGCACGATGAATACACTGGTGGTGTAAGAGCGCAGGTACTTGAGGTGTAAGAAAGAGAGCCCGCCCTCCTGTAACGAAGAAGGCAGCACTCGCCAGAACGTTGAATTATCTTTGTTTTATACCTCTGCAGCTATGTCAATTATATCAGAGCGTGATATCAATCTCTATTTTATACTCTATGATTCTCGAATTAATTTGCTGTTTACTTTTTTCAAATTCCATCCAATATTTCATTTCCATAAAATTCAAAGTGAATGCTGAAGCCGCTTCAAATGACACAGAATGTACTCACTACTTCTCCAATTATTGTTATTTTTAAATATCTCTTCATATAGCTGCTTCGGCTACCACGCCGACGTTCTAGGGAGTATGAACGGTTGCCTAGTCTATAGCCTAAGGTAAGGTTAGGTTAGGTAAGGATAGGTAAGGTTAGAAAGGTTAGATTGGGTTAGGTTGGGTTAGGTAAGGTTAGGTTGGGTTAGGTAAGGTTAGGTTGGGTTAGGTAAGATTAGGTTAGGTTAGAAGGTTAGGCAAGGAGGTTAGGTTAGGTAAGGGTAGGTTAGGTTAGGTTAGGTTTGCCTAGGTAGTGTTTATTTTAGTAGTGGCGCGCGCAGGGAAGCTTACGTGAACGCAAAATCGTCGTGAGACACGATAGTTTACCCGGACGCACTATCGTCTCTCACGACGATTTTGCGTTTACGTAAGGTTTCCTGCGCGCGCCACCACTAAAATAAACACTACCTAACCAAGCCTAACCCAGCTTAACCTAACCTACCCTTACCTAACCTAACCTAACCTCCTTGCCTAACCTTCTAACCTAACCTAATCTTACCTAACCCAACCTAACCTTACCTAACCCAACCTAACCTAACCTTACCTAACCCAACCTAACCCAATCTAACCTTTCTAACCTTACCTATCCTTACCTAACCTTACCTTACCTTACCAAATCTTACCTAACGTTACCTAACCTAACTCAACTTAATCAGCGATACCGCGAGCAGCGCGGCGCACCAACTTGAAAGCCGCTCACGCGCACACGATCTGCGTACACAAACACGCTCACAAATCGTCGTGAGAGACGATAGCGCTACTCGGACGGGGCACCAGATCACTGACAGATGTGCATAGTCGGAAAAGTTTCGCCTGGATACTCGCGTGACCTCACCGTAGTGATATCAAGCGAGGCACCAGCTACCGAGATGAAGCTTTGCTTCGTCGCTGGCGTAGTAGTTAGATTCGTTCTATTCTCTCGTTGATTTTAAAAATAACAGTCGGGCAGATTTGTGGAAGTATAGAGGAACATGTTACCTACATGAAACTCTTCTATGGAGCTGTTGCAATACTGAGTAGCCCTGTTTACTCGTGTTACTTTCTAGAAAATGACCGTAATGTACCATATATTTTACTAAAGTCCTAAACTTCCTCTTAGCAGACCTGAAAATACCGGTATTATCAGTACATCTGATAATACTGCACAGTATGTATATATTTGGCTGAATTTTTTGCCAAGGATGTAGCTATGTAACTGCAGGGTCTTTCCTCATCACAGACCACCGTAACAAGTGCGTCTATTGTGTAGTGGTGGCGCAAAGGGAGGAGAACGTAGGGGCTTTAAGTCCCTCAATAATGAGCTTAACCCCCTTAGGCCCCAATGTTGTAGTCATTTAACCATCATTTGTATACTCGTTGGTAGATATTTTTAATCCCCTCAACTTATTACTTCACCCCCCCCCCCTCCATGCAGATTTTCTGACAACACCTGCGTTATTATCAGAGCATTTTCATACAAGGGACATCATCGCGTAGTGCTTGTTTCTCCGCTAAACTTGCCGGCCTAATACACCTCATCTCCTTATGGAAAACGGCATTCTCTGCTTCCCAAAATTATATGTTTTCCTTCACTGTCACAAACACATCCCGATACTCCATAAGCATCCTAATGTCTCTCAAAAAGAAGAAAAAAATGAGATCAGGTAAGTTAGAATTAAACAATTATTTTTATTGACTTTGATCCCCCAATACTGCTTACATGTTATTAATGAGATGGTATTGACTCTATTTCCCCCTTCCCCCC
>LQNS02276925.1:14043851-14054016 GCA_001587735.2 Parhyale hawaiensis | reverse complement strand
CAGTAGCTGTGATAGTTTGAAGATTGGTGTTACAGATGTACAGTTCCCTTGAAAGAAATAAAGTATCGTAATTAAAGTGTGGGTAAAGCTTCAGCTGAGGAAATGAATCGAGGTGGTCGTGAGTGGCAGTTTGCTGAACGAGTAGGATTTACTTAATACAATAACATTTAACGAAACGCTTAGACACTTATTCCAAAGTTCTAAAGTTACTTCTTGAACATTATTTATACAAATGAGCACAATTCTGGAGTAAAAGTAAAAATCAGGTTACATAGAGTACGACGTTTCGGCAGTCGACAGCGGCCATAATAAGGCTAATTTATGTCTGAAATAAATGGAAGCTAACATGGATGGGAGTTGAAAAAAATACCTAGTTACATTTGAAATACAAAATCACAAGCACTGTTTTTTTCATAGATTCTAGCACAACGGAAGTTGAAAACAGACTAATGACTTGTTTGGCTGTAGACCAGTTGACGGGAAGGTATCGGGAATGGGGCGGTGCTGTACTGGCACGGATTTAGAAAGTTCGAGAACTGATTGTAGTTGACTTTATTTGCCAGCAGGTTCTGTTAGATAGTTCAGGCTCCGATGATTGTTAGTGACGTTATGTCATGGCAGGAATGCATAACAGAAAAAGAAGAGGAGAAAGTTGCAGCTGCATAGGCGGTTATTATTGGTGCTCATTAGGGTAGTGCTTGTGCATACTGCTAGCAGCCAAGGATTATGAGACTAACAGGTTAACCCAGGGGGCGGAGCCAAGCTGTAGTGCATCGTGGGTAATGAGGCGTGTGACGTCATACAGTTCAAGTACGATAATTTGCAGCTCTTTTACAGTGTTTCTCCATCATTTTATTTGGGCCTCCAGAGTGTCCTACATGTCCTACATCATTATAGTTACACAAAAATATGTATAAAAGCATCTACGAACTTGTTTAGCACTCTAAAGGGCAAAATTTTGAAAGAACGTTGGTTCAAAGGCTGGTGAAAGAGCAGATGAATTCAACTGGCAAATGCCCGCATGTACCAGAAGCACTTTTAGAGCCAAGTTCATCGTCTTCAAAATACAATAAATCAAGTGAGTTTTATCGAGATTAATATAGCATTCTAAAGATGGATTTATATGAGGGAATACCGTTATATTTTCGATTTATTTTCGTCTTTTACCAAGAATCTGCTATCCTCTATAATTTCAAACCGCTGCAACAAAAATTGGCTCAATGCGAGCTATTGAACGCCGAGATAGAAGAACTTTTCAAGAATATTCGTAGAAAATAACGTAAAAGGACAAAAAAAATTACTTTCCTTCCGGTAAAATTAGGAAAAAAACATCAGCTGCTATACGCTGCGCACGTTAGAGCAGTATAACAGTAGGGTCGCGTCCGACTCGCGTTAACTAACTTGCAAAAAAGTTACCTGTTTGTCTTACGGATCGATGTTGTTGAAACTGGCGCATGTTAAATCTATAATTTTTCCAATGATGCTGCAGTTTTTACGATTAGGAGAGGCGGATATGTTACCGACGCGTGCGCGACGGCACAGCTTAGGGCAACATTTTGCCGAAACTCCCCCGTGCCTGTCACGGAAAAACCTTAATAATAATAATAATAATAATAATAATAATAATAATAAAATTTTATCGTTCAGAGAGCTAAAAAACTTCGTAAATGCTTTGATACATATTTTTGTGCAACTATAATGATTGTAGGACATGTACTGTGGGACACTCTGGAGGCTCAAATGAAATGATGGAGAAACAATGTAGAAGAGCTGTGAATTACCGTGCTTGAAGTTTATGACGTCACACGCCTCATTACCCATGATGCACTAAGGCTTGGCTGGTTTAACCTGTAAGTCTAATAAACCTTGGCTTGCTGCATAGCGGTGCTGTTCATACCGTCTCCTAAGCACCAAGGAGGTGCATGTAGCCTACTTCAACTGGCTCGACAGCCTAATCCCCGGCACATGAATTTGTACATAACCCCAGTGGGCTCGAGTTACTGTGCTTTTGTACGACTGCTGATAAAAGCAGAGAGTGTCAGGGGCTTGGAATTTGGTTGAGGGTTTATTTTCGTCGAGAGGATAGGTGAATTTGAGATCCTCAAAACGAAGTCCCAAGAGCATCCTGAGATGCTCAGGACGTCTGCGTCTTTTTCGTGCTAAGGTTAGGCAGTTTCATGTAGAAGTTAATCGTTTTACAGTATGTTGGCAGCGGTCCAGCCGGTACTGTTAGAAGTATTTATTTATTATTTTGTTAGAGATTAGGTGAAAAACATTTGGTTGAAACCCGTCGTTGATGAGAGTTCTGCAATTCATGTCAGCAAGGATGAGTAGCGCTTTAGGGCGAGGTGAATAAGGGCTTTAGCTTTAGATTTTTCCTTTAGGTTAGCGACACACGTGGAGTGTGTGTATCTGTCGGTCTGACGAAAACTGAGGCAGAGACACGGCATTTTTAAGTTTTAATTTTATGTTCAAAAAGGAAAACGTGTTATTGACCATTTTTTCGCACGTGAAATTTAGGACGGAGTACTTTGTAACCTACGCTTGAGCCAGCTCATGTGATTCAAGTTGAACAACTGCAGAAATGTCGTGCACGTGCTGTCTTTAATATTTTGAATTGGATGGTCAATCTTGAGTAAGCAGTTTAGATTTTAGGTTGAACTATAGCACTCTGAGAGCTCATACCTCCGCCAAGCGAGGCAACGGTAGCAAAAAATTCAAATTGGCTCTGAAACCATAATTTTTTGTATAAACTCCAAAACCTAATCATTTGTGCAGTTTTCTTGAAGATCCGTTGATAACTTTTGAGTTATACTGCTAACAAACATTTTGACAAACATGAGTCAAAAATACAAACGAACTAACCGATCTGCACCAAAATTTAATCATTTATGTCTTTCAACATTACTAACAACCCCATAAATTTCACAAAGATCCATTCATTATTTGTTCATTCATTGTGCTAACAAGCATAAAATTAAAAATAGTGGCAAACAAGCGAACGAACAAACGGATCATTACCAAAATTTGGTGATTTACTGTTTTTTACATACCTAACAACTCATGTTAACTTCATAAAAATCTATCAATAACTTTTTGAGTTATGGCATTGAGAAAAATGAGACAGCCAAACAAACAAACAAACAAACAGATGGACATATCTTCACCAAAAGTTGATCATCTGTTCCCCCTAACATGCCTAACAATCCCTGTAAATTTCGTCCAAATCGGTTCTGAACTTTTTTTTTGAGTTATGTTGGTGACAGATAGACAGGGAGACAGACAGACAAACACGACGGAAACATAACCTCCTGGCCAAGGTAATAGGTGGAAGTCCGCCTTAGTGGTCCCAAGTTAGTGCTTAAGAGGTGAGCCCGCGCGGGCGCCATCAATTTAGATGAATAATTACTTCCGCCAATGTGGTGATGTTTTTGTCATGTTTGTCTGTCTGTCTCTTTGTCTGTCTGTCACCATGAAAACTCAAAAAGTTATGAACCGATTTGAACGAAATTTACAGGGAATGTTAGCTTTGTTAGGAGGAACAGATGATTAACTATTGGTGAAGATATGTCCATCCGTTTGTTTGTGTGCCTCATTTCTGTCAATGCCCTAACTCAAAAAGTTATGAATGCATTTTTTTCAAATTAACATGAGTTGTTAGGTATATAACAAAGAGTAAATGACCAAAGTTAGGTAATGATCTGTTTGTTCGTTCGTTTGTTTGTCACGGTTTTTAATTTTATGCTTGTTAGCACAATAACTCAAAAAATATTGAATGGATCTTTATGAAATTTATAGGGTTTATTAGTAATGTTAAAAGACATAGATGATTGAATTTAGGTGCAGATAGGTTTGTTCGTCTGTATGTTTGACTCATATTTGTCATAACGTCTGTTAGCAGTATAACTCAAAAAGTTACGAACGGATCTTCAAGAAAATTGCACAAGCTGTAATTACTGTCAAAAAGCACGAATGATAATATTCTGAAGTTTATATAAAAAAATTAAGGTTTCAGAGCCAATTTGAATTTTTTGCTACCGTTGCCTCGCTTGGCGGAGGTATGCGCTCTGAGAGTGCTCTAGTTGTAGTTTGTGCTCAAATGAAGTTTCAGTTATTCAGGGTTACTAGAAATTTCCTCATTGTGTCTGGTGAAATTACAGAAGGCGGAAGGGATGAGTTTCATTTATTGCGGTCAATGAAGATTTCGATGGCGTCTTGCATAGGTACTTTGGTGAAAAGGGATTTGACGTCGAGCGGTGCAACTCTGCGAACTGTAATTCAAGGGTATCCAAAGTGAAGAGCTTATCGCTGGAAGCTAAAATACATATATGGTTAATGGTTGGGTGAATTACTTTGTTGATGCACTGATCTACATCGTACGTAGCTGTTACGGATATGGTGATAATTGAGTGAATTGGTGGGTATATAGTGTCTTCGCGTATCTTTGGTTATCCACACAGTTGTCCGGTCGAAATCTCCGGCGCTCTTCAGTTTCTAGAAGTGATCTCGTTAAGAATACGCACCCCAGCAAAAACCCTGTGGATAATACGCACCCCACTCATTTTCGAAAGTGATTAAATTAACCTTGAGTGTTGAAACCTAACCTGAGCTAATTTGTTCACTATCATTATATTATTCATTCATTGAACTGTAATGTTTAAAAATGAGCTGCATCTGTTATACAACCTTGTGAAGAATACGTATCCCCGTAAAAACCTTAAGAATATGCACCCCAGGGTGATGAAAAGTGGGACAGTCTGCAATCATTTTGCACAGAAAGTGGTTCAAACTATGTGTAATGTTTAAACTGCGTGCATGAGTTCCAATTGAGTGCGTCACAGTACTTGGCCGTGAAGTAAATTTTCAATGCCGTGTAAATGGTTTATCGGGCTACAGTGCAAAAAGTGAAGGAACGTGCACATGATCTTCTTTATGTACATCTTATATACAAAACATATAAGATATGACCCATGTACTAAGTTTCAAGGCATTTCTACTTGAAAAGAAGGTAAAAGTAATGCTCCTAAATATGTCCATTGTACAGACAATTAAGCAAGATACGATATTTGCACAGGTAATGCTGTGTTGCTTCTGGAGTAAGCTCTTTTTATACGCGTGACTTCCGGGACTCATTTACAATTATTAGAAAACTGGTATACTGCTTGGTTCCAGTTGACCTGATAGTGTCCGAAGATACGCTTAGAGTACACCAGGAAATTATTTCAATATTTACAAGGCCAAAAAATATCTCAGCGCCTCTAGTTACTGCGGTTTGAGCGACAGCTTCAACCGATAAAGCTTTACCGAAAATTCCTAAGAATGCCGCCTCTCGCTCCAAGTGTAGGATACCAGCCGACGAGTGAATTAGGTATAGCAAGATGCATCCGATCTTTTGCCTTCGTTATGTGACATGACGTTAGACGGTCAATATAAACATCCATCGTACATGAACATAAATGTAGTCCGAAATGCGTCTAAACATTTACATGTTCAGTTAAAATATTACAGCCTTGTATGTGCAAAAAGCAAGTACTGTATAACAGTGTGGCTGGACGTAAAGCATGACTAACGCACAAAGCGAAATGGTTGTTCATCTGTGGAATGATAGAAAAAGCTACAAAAAATTTTCGAGTGACCTGAACATTCTATTTACTATACAATTAGTCAATTCATAACAAGATTTACAGGGCGTCATACTATGCAAACCAGGTGTTCCTAAGAAGATCTCTCCGAGATTAAGGAGAAAGTTGGACGACAGATGAGAAAATCCAATGGCCACCCAAGAACATTTATAGAATGACACACATTTGCCAGAAATTCACGAAACCAAGCGAACGACTCGTAATGAACTGCACGACAGTCTAAAGTCGCGCAAACCAAAGGAGACACCACTCTTTCTAAAACGCTTCACAGATGTGAGGTTACCATTCGTAAAAAAGCTTACTGTAAAGACAATTTTCACTGGAAAAACGTTTCATAGACAGGTGATGCCAAAATCGCGTTGTTTGGTTGAAATTCTGGGAATCACATCTGGAGGAAAGACGGCGGAGCGTACGAAGCAAAAAGCACGATATCACTTGTCAAATTTGGTGCTGGTGGTAGTATGATGTTTGGGCTGCTTTTCTGTAATAGATGTTGGCAGATAGTGAATGCAGAAAATATTAAAAATCCAAGGAGTACACTTGGTACCTTTTGTAGAGAGCCTTTGGCTTCCTCCTAATTTTATTTTCCAGGACGGCCACAATTCCAAACGTACTGCCAGGAGTACGATGAAGTGGCTTACTGAAAATACCGTTAACATCTTACCATAGCCGAATCAGTCCCCTGATTAAAATTCAGTTGAGAACCAGTGGCAACAATTATTAATATGAAAATCCGAGAGAGTGGTCCAAGCAACCTCACAAAGCTGAAGACAGTTTGTATTGGGAGAAAGGGGCAAAATCTAAACTATAATCTTTACTATAGCTCTCTGTCCGTCCGTCAGTCCGTTCGTCTGTCCGAAGCCTTCCCAAACCGTATCCAGGATACGAACCTGAGAACGACTTATTTATTATTATAGACCTGGGCACGGGCCTTAGTGAACTTGGTGGATTTGGGGACTTTGGTACATTTTGTGGAGTTGGTGAATTTTGTAGAATTAGGAACTTTTTCGATGAGATGGTAACATGTTTTCAAATATATATTTTCATGACTTATTCAACAAAAGGGTTGCGTTTGGTGGTCCAGTACATACTAAAGCATGCGAATTGTTAAAAAAAAATTAATAATTAGAGGCTAAGGTAAGAGACTGACTGCTGCTGTATGCTGCAACTTTTTCTGTACAGTGTGATTTTGTTTTTGACATACTTAAGAATTAGGATCCACTACATAATAATACAAAGTTGTTGGCCGCTCTTTCTCTTGGTTGGCCCGTCTCTCCGTCACGCTATTAAATATTTAGATAGGAGAAAATTCTTTTTCTGAAAAACAAGCTGAGATACCATAAAAATTCAGCCCTTGGAGTAACGGTGACCAATATAGCTTCGGAAATCGAGGGCCAAAAGTGGAAATAGGTACTGCATTTTCTGAATCTCGCTTCACTTTGAAAACTAGCTTTTTTTACTGAACGATGATCAATCTTCTTCTGAGCGTGGTAGATGAAAAGCAGTATCTTTGAGAGAGTATCTGTGTTTCCGTTTCTTTTGTGCATAATCACTTTCGCTTATGCTGTTTTTAGCTGAATCTTTTCGTACCAGTTGAAATCTCATGCTGAGCAGACGCTCTTATACATTGAATTTACATTGCAGCCAAATTTCGACGCCTGAGGTTCAACTATCTGTTGGTATCCACGATACGATACGATAAGCCATCAGCATTACCGGTGAATTCTTTTGACTGAACTACAGTGCGTTACCTTTGATTATGCAAATAGAATTTTTTTTCTTAATTTTTCAAAATGAGTGTCTAACTTTGAAATATCAATATTAACTAAATGTATGGCTATGTTGCCAATATAAATAAGCAGCAATTGTAAAATAAATATTTAGCCATTGGTTAAGTTTATCATACAATTTGTTTATTTACGAATTTTTTACTGTTACCTCAGATTATGCAACAAGCTAATAAAAACGACATAAAGAGGAAATAAATACAAGTGAACAGGAATATTATTACTAAACGTACAAACCCAAGAAATTACAACCAAAACAATTCAATAAACACTTAAATAAGTGTTCAGTAGTGGTAAACATAAGTTAATTTTGAACATGGCAACCTCCATTGTTCATGATTTTTTACGGCGATTATCAACAGACTTTGTCTCGCTTGATATTTCAGGTGGTGGAATAGAATCTGCTGCTGTTTTACTGCATTCCACAGGCTTACTTTGCTCGAAAACTGCCCACCACCTTCATAGACCTTCCTTTTGGTCATTGCCCAGAGGGTCTCAAGGGGATTTAAATCGGGGCTATTCGCTAGCTAGGTCATAATCCTTTTTGATTTGAATCCTCCATCCGCAAGCCAGTTAGCAGTGCACCGTGCTCGGTGTGAGGGAGCGTTATCGTGTTGAAATACTTATTTGGATCTGCGTGCGATAGTCTGCTCATCAAGCCATGGAATCAAGTTCCTTCAAGAAACTGGCAGTACCTTTCTACATTGAGCTTAACTCCTTCTGCCACTTCAAATGGACCAATAGGGGTGTCACCTACTAACCCGGCACAAAACATTATACCTCCACCACCTTGTTGACGCTTAAGCCGTGTCTGTTGAGGTCGGTCATGAAGGACCCATCGAGACGCCCATCCATCTGGACCATCAAGAGTGGCTCTGCATTCGTCACCCAAATATGACATTGGAGAAATCAGTTTTCATGTTCTCCTCAGCCCATTTGACCCAATTTTCTTTATGAGTTTTTGTTTGAAATGGTCGTTTATTTGCCTTTTTAACTTTCCCTAGCTTCTGCAGAACCTCACATCTTGTCTTTCTGCTTAGTATTGGGGCTCCATCTTCTTCAGATATCGCCTTACTTGAAGAAAGTCGTTTTCTAGCCATAGAAACCTTCAAATGTTGCATATCCCGAGCAGTCAGTTTCCTCGTAGAGGCTCTATCCGGAGTTTTCCTGTTGACTTTACCTTCAATTGCATAAGCCTTAGTTGTTCGGTGATCACGATGTTATTCCTAGGGGAACTTCGAGTGTTGTTTTACCAGAAGACAGAGGTCACTTTGATCTTTTCTTCACTTTTTAAACCGCATTTCTTGCCCATGTTGACTAGAGAGTGATGTTGCATAATCTGGGGCAACCGCAGAACCCCGTGCGATAAGCAAAATGTTGCCAAAACGTGGGAAATTGTTCCATTTTCTTTTTCTCTAGTTGTTTTTATAGTTACAACATACCAGTGCACTAACTTACTATTCACAATTTAGATATTGGACTCTTTATCTTGAAAAATAAGTAAAAAAAAATGTATTTGCATAATCAAAGGTAACACACTGTATATTTTCTTGGTGCTGCTCAACATCTGATCAATTCCCAACTGATATTCGTGCGTTATCTTGCAGGGGGGAGGGGGGGTATTTCGCTCGGGCAAAACTCATGGCTGTACAACTTGGGTTTCATTAATGGAAGATCAGGCCTGTAGGGATGAGACCTATTTACAGCAAAACCTATACTGGGAACCGGAACAAGAAAAATAATTACAATATACTGCCGTCATTTCTGATGGCTGGGCGCTCTTGTGTTCTGATATTTTCTGAAACACTGAATATAATTTAATGTCATATGTTTATTATGACATTGCTGTGCACTCTGATACAGAATATATATTAACATTTTATTCAGGTACTACAGTTCAAACTAAAATATTAAATATTTTCATGTGTACGAACGCTTACTTCCTCACTGCAAATTTATAACGCGCACATTTGGATTTCATCCTTTAAATATCTCTAAAGAAAAAAAAAATCCGAAGGAGAAGATCCAGCGATCGAAGATAGCGAGCCAAAACGTCATATCAGTTAAGATTATAATTTTTGTTACAATGATGTATATATTTATGATATTGAACCAACTGATAAGAGCTACATAAGAGCGTGCGATGACTATGGCATAACGCACCCCTTGTAGTGTTGTCTCTCATATTTAGCGCATCAAGTGAAGAGCAGATATACAACGATCTACGAAAGGGCGGCATGCAGAAGTACGACTTTGCATATTTTTTTTTCATGCAACGTGCGGAAAAATATTACCGAAAATCCATCAACTTTACGAACTGTATTCGCAGTTCCGCTGTTCGCTGTTTCTCTGTAAATATAAAGATTTCGCAATAGGCTAGGTAGAACTCGGCAGCAAACTTATGTAGAGGTAAACAGCCTCTACTATTACGTCGTACATCACATCAGAAAAACCATTGCAACCTACCTGTTTGGCAGCAAATTCATCTGAACATGACTTAAGATAAAACCTTACAACAAACCTGAGTAACCGCCGCCAACCGTGAATAGCGCTAAGCTGCCCTGATTCGGAAGGCCCGGCACGTTTACTGCGGTGACCGTTAGGCCTGCAGCCACAGAGCCGTCTGCTACCTCCCAGTTGACACCATCAGTGCTGAAGGAGGTGGTGAGGCCCTTGGTGTCGCGGGCGTAGAACACACCATCCGATTCCCCAATGAGAAAGCCGATGTAGACCGGT
>LQNS02276925.1:13961046-13981936 GCA_001587735.2 Parhyale hawaiensis | reverse complement strand
ATCATGGCGGCGTAGCGTGTATTGCTTTACACTTTTGGTATATTTCTCAAAGGATATTAGCAGAACCAGGCCTGGTCTCCTAACCTTTACGAGTAAGAGCCACGTTGTTGCCGGAAAAAAAAGTATAGCAAAAAAAAAAGATGGGAAATTCAAAGTCAAACAGCTATCTCGAAAAGTAGGTAAGCACTTGAGACGGAAACGTCCTTCGAAAAAAGTCTTAAAATTGGTCCTTCTACCTATATACAACTTCAAAATATCAATTATGAATGAAGGTTTTACATTACAATATCTTACCTTTCTAGTTTTGCAGTATCCCAATTTCGTGTCACAATTTGGGCAATTAGGGATTTTATTTTCCTCAGTCGAAAAAATTACACAATGTAAAGTTAAAAATTTCAAAGTAGAATCACCATCGTTATGAAATTGCTTGATACAGTCGAAATATTCCATGGAGCAACCCTCACAACCACCATCCATTGCAACCGCCATTTCACATCTGTTCACCTGTCGCGGCGTCGCGCCAGGCGCCGGTCGTAATTCTTTTTCTTCGTCGTTTCGTCACTAGCATTCCAACGTACGTCATTCTTGAAAAAATAACTTAAAAATTAGTCTTTTAACCTTTATTATACTTCAAAAATCAAAATATCATATAGTTACGAAAAAAAATCTTGTTCTGCTTATATATACTACTAAAAATATATATAAACCAGTGTACAGAGACAGCGCGTTACGCCGCCATATTGTTCAACGAGCTAGCTGCTGCAATGTCTGACGCTAATAAAACTTCAAAGTCAAATATATTGAAAACTAAGCATTTGCCGCAAAAACGTCATACGTGAGAAACGTCTTAGAATACGTCCTTCTACTCATATATGACTTCAAAATATCGAAAATGCGCGATGGTCCTAAAAGCGAATTGAACCCTCTTCTTTCCCGACTTGCTGTTCCCATGCGCGTTGATCCTGCGTGGGAACACCCTCGTGCATGGGTTCCACGTGTCTATTGTCACACTACGTGTCCCTTCATTCTTCCTCTGTGATATCGCCTTTGTTATGGAAACGGAGACTTAAACTTCTGAATATAATAATAATCACGATCGTCTGGCTTTCGCACTAAAGCAGGTGTTATTTAGCTGGTCATAGACCACACGCTATTCTTCTCCTGCCCGTCAAGGAGCTGCCAAGACGGCTGACTATCAACAGATTCTTTGCTTCGTAAAGGAATACTCAACAAACAATCTGTAAACCAATTCAATTTGTATGTTGCGTATTCCAGCTGTATTTTCCGGAGCAACTTTGAAATTATCGTGCCCGTTCTTGTAACCAAGGGGCAGGTTCCACGTGCGTATTACAGATACTATCGAATTAAAGAGCTAATTCATGGAAGTAATAGGGGGCTGTGCCATAGTCCCTTGAATTTCTTCCCGTCCGAAAGCGAAGAAGCTATGTCAGATATGCCACAGGCCCTACCCTAGTCCACCGAATTTTTTCCAATCTAAAAGTGAAGAAGATGTGTGAAACAAGACACAAACAAGACACAAATAAATAAACAAGACACAAACAAGACCGGTTCACAGACTTTTAGTGTAATATAGATAGATAAATAGATATATTTATATGTAGCTATCTTTCATGTCACGCTCTTAACGAAATAGATGGGCGAAAAATAGGCCAGACTGCTGATGAAAAGGTTGCAGAAGATGGCGAAGGCTGATCCTTATCCCTTTCTCTGAAGACACTTCTTGCTTGAAACACTTCTTGACATCGGTACAATATGCATGCAGCTTCTGGAGTCCGATTTTATAACTTTTTTCTCTCAGGTCGCGACACGCAAATTCGGCAGGTGGCCAACGGAGCACTCACGAGATGATGATTCTTCACGGGTAGTAGACAATTATTTCTTCTAGCTTGCCGTCTTTCTCTTCTTCTACAGCAGTATTATCCCTGGTATGAAGGGATCGCTGAAGCAGATCTTGCTATTCAATGTATTTCTGTCCATTACCATGGGTTCCTTCAGCTACATATCACGCATATCATCCCTCACACTGTCTTTCTCTGACGGCGTGAATTTTCATAGCCCAAAAACTTCAGCACTTCAGGGAAGCAGATATTTAAGTTTGCAAGACGGTATCTTGGCTACGGAGTGGTTACATGTATAGTGTATACAAGTTGGCTGGAGTTACATTAAGTTTTTTGCAGTGACTCGAGATTTACTTTTGCCTCTCACTATACTGAAGACGCACGTCTAATTAAGAAGGAAGATAGGGAACGCATGCGGAGTGCGAGACTACTACAGTCTACGAATGGAGAGAGAGATGAATCGTCTATGCGATACAGTCAAGAAAAAATTTAGGCAGAAAGGCAACAGAAGTGAATGAAAGCTGCTGATAAGCGTGAGCAGGAAAATGTGGAAATGGCAAGTCATAGAAAAGAAGACCTGAGGTTGACGGCATGACTTTGTATCAATTAATAAAATGAAGTAATTCAGGGCAGATTCCGCAACGGCCTATTAATAAAAATATCGATTATTGCGCGAATTTTTTCACGCGCTTGTCGACTAGTTAATATTATAGATAACCATTTAAGCGGGCAGTTCTAGCGTATCCATCAGAGTATGGTCAATAAAAACGGTTCCGCAGAAATGCCTAGCTATCATACTTCGGGATAGTAATATATGCTGCAGGCACTACAGCCCAACATACCTTCATTTAACTCCGTTTTGGCTTTGTTCGACTCCATTCAACTGATGTAACTCCTCGTAATCCTTTTTTTCCTATTTTATTCCATTTATCTCCTTTTAACTACTCTATGACACCCCGCCTGGCCCCAACGCTATGAAACGCCATATAAATTCACAAACTTTCACTCGGTTCCATGCAACCTTTTGTGTACTTCAAAACACCGTCAGCTAACTCCATTTCTTTTTTTTCTTCTTCTTCTTCTTTTTTTTTTTTTTTTTTTTGACTCTAGGCTTTACTTCTGTCGAACTCTGTGGAGCGGGCCAGACAGAGAGGCAAAAGTAGTGCAGTGTCCTCAGGAGCAAACGGACAACACTAGAGATCACCTCAGGAGTAGAGATGCCGAAAACCGACTCCTGTTTCTTAATTTTCCCCAATCTAATGGTGAAAGCGCAGCTTACAGAAGAATGGACAAATGGACCGAACCAAAGGAGCATAATAAAAACAGATCCTCAATTAATTTTTATTCGTGGGTCCCAGGCTGGTCACCAGCGGTACGTACCGGCCCCGGCTGGGATCACTCCATCACCATTGACTTCCTCAAGAAAACTCGGGTCACGCGGATTCAGTTCACACCGGTTGCTGGGAAGAAACCCGTAGCGAAGTTCAGAGTGGAATACTCATTGGATGGGAGCAGCTTCATCCCACCTTGCACGGTAAGAATGATAGCACTATCACATATTTCACCGTTTTTGTTAGAGAGGTATTCTTGCTCATGGTCTTTAAGCTTAATCTACATAGTTCTACTTAGAAGTTCTTCCCAGAGAAGTGAGCATTCCTAAGCTGACGTACCGACGACGAAGGGAAAATAATACCCTTAACACGAGGAATTGGACGATATACGTTCAGCTGTTGGTCCGGATTAATTTTTCTTCAATGTCATCGCTACAAAAATCAGTACATTCCTTTACGTTCATCAACGTAAGTCGGGTGAAATGGGCTGTGGGCGACAAAGAATGCGTGAGTCGTAGGCTACAGATAGTGTGCGCTGCACAGGCGATAGCTCGCTGGCCACACTTGTGTCGCTGGCGCAGTTGGATCAACTTGTGTGTAGGGTGTTGTGTTATTCGATGCACATATTTTAACCACATATAGAAAAATGCAAAAATAAAACGATTTCATGAGTGACAAAAACCTCAAAACTCCTTCGTTTTTGAGAAATGACGACCTGAAATACTGATGGGGAGGGTTTGGGGCGAAAATAAAAAGTTTTTTATTTGTGGACCGATTTGAATGAAACTTGGTATAGACATGCAAAATCGAAAAAAATTGTTTTTACTCATGCACTCTTTTTCATTTTCCCAATAGAAAACGAATTACTCTGAAAAAACGGCGCTGTAGGATTATGAATTTGCCCAGGATTCCTTTTGCGTTTTCTTTAACTCTGTTTCTATGAAAAAAAAATTGAAAAAGTACACGAGTAAAAACAATTTCTCTTTCGATTTTACATAACTGTACCAGGTTTCATTCAAATCGGTCCACAAATAAAAACCTTTCATTTTCCCCCGAATCCTCCCCTTAAGTAGTTCAGGTCGCCATTTCTCGAAAACGAAAGAGTTTTGAGGTTTTTGTCACTCAGAAAAATTGTTTTATTTTGCGTTTTTCTATGTATGGTTAAGATATGTGCATCGAATTACACAACACCCTGTATTTATATAATCTTATAATTGCGATAAAACGACAGGATGCAAAATTGACCCAATAACAAATTTTGAAAAAAAATCCACGGGAAATGCTCCAAATATTGAACTATCTGAAACAATCCACGGATCACTTCACGCCGTCTTCTCCATAGTAAACACGAGCTTAGATTATGCCAACCACCACCACCGACCACCACCCTAGTACAGAAGCCCTTCCCAATGATCTCTTACCTCAAGAACCTTGTAGGTTAGGAGGCGAAGTCTGTTTCGTTTATTGTACTGCATTTTAAGGGTTTTTAAGTGTTTTAAACTTATTTTAGGACATTAGAAGAACCAGACCTGCCCCCTAACCTACAAGGTTCTCGGAGTAAGAGCTCATTGCTGGTTAGCTGTTCGTTACATAGGTCAATCTTTGATTGGCCTTACTTAGCTTCAATCTTTAATTGGCCTTACTGAGCGTCAATCTTTGATTGGCCTTATTTAGCGCCGTCATTAAACATTGACGCTTAGCAAGGTCAATCAAAGATTGAAGCTAAGCAAGGTCAATCAAAGATTGACGCCGCCTACAGGGGGCAGTTCAATAACCTACCTAAAATTTTGTCAGCCTAACTGCATTTCAGTAGGCTAACGATAAAAAAAAATGTGATCCTAAATCCCAATCTATAAATATATATATCTAATTGGCCTGATAGAGGTACAACCCTCCAAAAACCTTGTAGGTAGGAGACAAGAACTGGTTCTGCTAATATCCTAAGTATATATAGGTATATACGGGTTTACTTTGTATTAAACGTCATTAGGACACTAGCAGAACCAGTCCTGGCCTCCAAATCAACAAGGTTGGCGGGGTAAGAGCTCATTGGAAAGGGTGCTGTACTAGGGTGGTGGTCGGTGGTGGTGGGTGGCAGCATAAAAAACTTTGAACGTTTATCTGTTGAGAAGCGGACGTGCGTTCCAACGTAGTCTTCTTTTCTTTCAAAATGAGACGAAATTTACGAAAATCTATGATGTTTTTATTACAATATTCACTATATGAAGCTAACAGGCTATTAGACGGCCTAGATTTTTGGTAACTCGATCGAGACGCCGGCGACTTAACAGGCCGAATTGAAAGATTGTCGGCCATCTAATAGCCCGTATCGATTTATGTATATAATTATAATTGCGATAAAACTATATAATGCAAAATTGACCCAATAACACGTCATTTTGAAAAAAAAACAGGGGAAACGCTCCAAATATTCAACTATCTGAAACACTACGGATCACTTCACGCCGTCTTCTCGACAGTAAATGCAAGCTTAGATGCTGCCACCCACCACCACCACCGACCACCACCCTAGTACAGAAGCTCTTCCCAATGAGCTCTTACCCCATGAACCTTGTAGGTTAGGAGGCGCAGTCTGGTTCGTCTAGTGTAGTGTATTTTAGGGGTTTTTAAGTGTTTAAACGTATTTTAGGACATTAAAAGAACCAGACCTCCCCCCCCCGAACCTACAAGTTTCTCGGAGTAAGAGCTCATTGTTGGTTAGCTGTTCGTTACTTAACGTCAGTCTTTGACTGGCCTTACTTAGCGTAAATCTTTGATTTGCCTTACTTAGATTGATGCGAAGTAAGGCCAATTAAAGATTGACGATAAGTCTGAGTAAGGCCAATCAAAGCCTGACACCCACTACAGGGGGCAGTTCAATAACCTACCCAAATTTTGTCAGCCTAACTGCATTTCGTTAGTGCTAACGGGTGAAAATTTCGTCCTAATCTCCGATCTACAAATATATATACCTGTTATAGGAAAAAGAAGAAGAGGACACGGTAAGAATAGCATTAATAGTATAATGTTCTAATGTGAGTTTATTACTTAGCGTCAATCTTTGATTGACCTTACTTAGCGTCAATCTTTGATTCACCTTACATAGCGTTAATCTTTGTTTGGCCTCATCAATCTTTGTTTCGCTTTATTTAGCGTCGATCTTTGCTTGGCCTTACTTAGCGTCAATCTTTGATTGGCCTGACTTAGCCTCAATCTTCGATTGGCCTTACTTAGCGTCAATCTCTGATGACGCCGCCAATCAAAGATTGACGCTAACTAACGAACAGCTAACCAACAATGAGCTTTTACGACGAGAACCTTATAGGTTAGGAGGCCAGGACTGGTTCTCCTAATAACCTAAAATACTTTTTAAAACACTTCAAAACACTTAAAATACAGTACACTAGACGAACCAGACCTCGCCTCCTAACCTTCAAGGTTTTCGGGGTAAGAGCTCATTGGGGGCTTTTGTACTAGGGTGGTGGTGGTGGTGGTGGGTGACAGCATCTAAGCGCGCGTTTACTATCGAGAAGACGTCGGAACTGACCCGTCGAATTTTTCGAGATAGTTAAATATTGGGAATAATTCTCGTAGATTTTTTTAAATGTCGTGTTAATAGGATAGGTCGTTTTTGCATCATTTCGTTTTATCGTAGTTATAAGAATTTATATATATGTATCTATTCTGTGAGGCCAACATCCATATCCAGGGAATTTTCCACACAGTCTCCAATCGTCGTCTTCTATAGCAACAGCAACGAGCTATAATATTATGAAATACCCATGCTTTCGCCGGGTTTCAGGAAATTGGTCATTTATTCGTGTTGATTATTATTTTCCTTTTGGAAAATTCATTGAGATGATACATTTTGGTTTTTTTCCGAATTTTCAGTCTCCTATGAGATAATAAAGCTTTACTTCAAGAATTTCCCTTAAAAACATGGCACTTCACATTCCATTCTCACGTTTCCGTCTATTGCTCTTAAGAAATTGAACTTTAGATAACTGTTAACTGTCAGAAAGCGGTCTAAAGTGAAATCTCTTTATTTTACGTATTTCCATTCTGGCTTAGATAGTAAATAGGTCTCGGGAATCTCTCCGTTAAAAGCGCATCATGCAGTTTTTAAATAAATTGAACAGAATATTCTCATTTTTTAAATATTTATTTGTTGAGAGAACAATTTAAAGTTTAACTTTTTGTTTTGTGTATTTTCACTCATATCTATGAGCTAAATAGGCCTCACCTCAGAAATATTTCCGCTGAAACCCAGCACTAGTCTAACCTGTTTTACACCTTGAACTCTCTTATAGCAACCGCTTGGCGCCTGCCATCCCATCTTCCGCGGGATTCCTCTTCAACGTTATACTAATCGCGAGCCGTGACTGGTCAGTTTTACCAAGATATCTAATGAGTAGTGATCCCCAACAACTATGGTTTTCCCTATCACGTAATATTTTCTAGTACTGCTCAGTCCAAAAATTTTTCTCGTTAAGGTAAATTCATATTAGCAACTTTAGTTCCGCGTTAGCCTATCAGTTGTTCAGTAAAAATGTTACTGACAAGCTCGTTGGGTTTCACACTTGACTGGGCGTGTGAACGGTGTGTTGCTACTGCGTAGAACGTTCCCCACACATCATATCTACAGAATAACCATAGATTCGCAACGCAACTTGGTTGCAAATATGAGTGTACTTGTATCAGCTACCTACATTTTCATTGATATTATTGTTTATATCGAATTTCATAGAAAAGTTATGCCACTGATTGTCGACAGGCGACGCAACAGCAGTGTGTAAGAATTTATTATTGTAGTAGGAAATATTCAGTCTGTTTATATATTGCATGCACTCAGTAAAACGGTGAAAACAATGCAGAGTAAGCAGTTTAAACAATGAATTAATATAAATCCCGCATTATTATTATTATTATTATTAAATCACACCAGACTGGCGACGTGGGAACGGAGAAACTCCATGAGGTTAACAAACCCCACGCATTGCCTGAAAAGTGCCTTTATATATATTGCTGTGTTCATTTACAAAAGAAAAATGTTAGGTTAGGCTCACTTTATAAACTGCCTGAACTATGAGATTTTAAAATAAGATTTGGATAAAAACAGTGATAATCTGCCTATATAAGCTCTTCTCTTATTTTGCTTGTAAATTCGTAGTTTTGCCAACCTGTCTCAACTTTCTAATATTTTTTGTACATTGTTGCAGGAGCAAACTCGTAGTTGCCGGCTGGTTGTACAGCAAAATGTTTACCTAAGTTAAAAGCTGTGACGCCACGGCTGTAGCGTGATGCGCGATTTACCGTAAACATGTAGAATATTGGAACATGTTCGCTTGTTTTTCATTGATAGAAATGAACGATGTGCTTACATGTGAAAACAACGCTGTAGTATCTCCAAACTAAAAGGCCCAGCCGTCAAATATGACGGCAATATATGTAATTACGGTTTATTGTTCCTGCTTCCAGATAAGGTTTTTCTGTAAAATAGGTCTCATACCTGCGGGTGTGATATTCCATTGCAAAGGCGCAGGTTGTGCTGCAATAAGTTTTGCAGGAGCAAAGTATCTTCCCCTGCAAGGTTAGACGCGAATATCACTTTGGAATTTGTGAAACGTTGAGCAGCAACAAGAAAATATAGTTCAGTTAAAAGACTTCACTGGAAAGGCTCAGGATTTACCGTAACCTGGATACTAGTCGAAAATTAAACCTCTAGCTTCGAAATTTGGCTGCAATGTAAGCTAAATACAATTTGGCGTCTGTTCAGCGTGAAGTTGCAATTGCCACGTAAAGATTCAGCTAAAGAAAGCCTAAGCCAAATGGATTATGTTCAAAAGAAACGAAAACTCCAACCAAGACTGAGCCTCTCGCACTGCTACGAAGAAATTTCGTTAAAAAATGTTCGGTATAACTGATGCCCGACAGGATCTAAAACTCTAGTTAACATACCGCAGCCTTTCATCTACTACGCTCTCTACAAAGCGAAGCAAAATTTTGAGAATGTAGTATTTACACTTTTGAAAATATATTTTTAAAGCTATATATTTGTCACCGTAATTCCAAAAGCTGAAATTTTATGGTTTTTCAACTTATTTTTCAGTAGATGAATTTTCTCCAATATAAATCCTTACAGCGTAGTAGATGGAAGGACCAGCCAAAAGAGCAAGCAAGTGCGGAGCGATCAACAATTCTGTATTACAGTGGTTCTTAGCCCACGCTCCCTTAAAGATATATATTGTCCTACGAGCCGCCCCTCCCCTTTGTGTTTTTAAGTAACTGTCACTGTATCTCTGTATTCCTTTTCATTACCTCTGCCAAGGAGGTTATGTTTTCGTCGTGTTTGTTTGTCTGTCTGTCAATATTTCTGTCTGTCTTTCTGTCGGTCTGTCTGACTGTTTGTTTGCTTGTTTCTCTGTCTGTCACCAAGATAACTCAAAACGGTATGAACCGATTTAGACGAAATTTACAGGGATAGTTAGGTATGTTAGGAGGAACAGATGATCAACTTTTGGTGAAGATATGTCCAACTGTTTGTTTGTTTGTTTGTCTGCCTTTTTTGTCACAATGCCATAACTCAAATAGTTATGGATGGATTTTTATTAAATTAACATAAATTGGTACGTATATAACAAAGAGAAAATAACAAAATTTTGGTAATGATCAGTTTGTTCTTAAGTTCGTTTGTCACTGTTTTTAATTTTGTGCTTGTTAGCACAATAACTCAAAAAAATGAATGGATCCTTATGAAATATATAAGGGTTGTTAGTAATGTTAAAAGATATAAATGATTAAATTTTAGTGCTGATCGGTTTGTTCGTCTGTATGTTTGACTCATTTTTATCATAACGTTTGGTAGCAGTATAACTCAAAAAGTTATGAACGGATCTTCAAGAAAATTGCACATACTTTTATTACTTTGAAAAGGCACAAATGATTAGATTTAGAGTTTATACAACGAAAATTATTGTTTCAGAGCCAATTTGAATTTTTTACTACCGTTACCTCGTTTGGCGGTGGTATGCGCTCTCCGAGTGCTCTAGTTTAATTTAATATGGACCAATTACATCATAAACATAACTCCACTACAATGGCGGCAAAAATACTGTTTACCATTGCCCTGCAAGAAAAAATGATATTGCATAATTCGCCGACAACTTTGTTATTGCATTCCCCGCCATATGAGAAGAGGGTGGTTTGACGTTTCTTCATCCCAGCGTCCCCTCAAATCCTCGCTGCACAGTCAGTTTGGGATCTGTCAGAGCTCAAGCAGAGTACACGTATATTGCGCTGGTCCAAAACCACCTCGTCATCACAATGGGATGGGAAGACTTGGACCCTCACCCTAATCGAGTAGGGAGTGCCGGTGAACTGCGTAACTGTCGAACTGAATGTCAGCCGAGTGTTTTTTCAAACTTAAAAAACCAGCTGCCTCACTCCGTGCTGGGACGCACAAGCGTTCCGGCGGGACGCCATGCGTTATGTTCGTTTGTTATGTACGTTTGTGTACGGGCATCGGTGTACGTGCGGGCGGCGTTCAAGTTCGTTTGCTGTGCCTGCTCGCTGTATCGCAGATTAAATTAGGTTAAGTAAGGTAAGGTCTGGTCAAGTAAGGATAGGTTAGGTAAGATTATTTTAGGTCTGGCATGGTTTGGTAAGGTCAGGTAAGGTTAGGTTAGGTAGTGCTTATTGTAGTGTTTCTTGTGGTTGTTGCGCCGCAAGAAAGCTTACTTAGACGCACGCATAATGATGAGCGTGCACAGAGTTTGACGCCAGTGCTGCCGGAACCATACCACCACCCAAAGTGGGATGTGGGTACAAGAGAAAGACAACAGCAAGGACTGACAAGGAGTTGGTGAGAGAGGTGAAGCTTGCTGTTGTCTTTCTCCTGCGCCCTCATCCCACTTTGCATGGAGGTACGTTCCCGGCAGGGAGTGCAGCAGCTAATTTTTTTAAGCTCGAGGGACACTCGTTTGCCAATCAGTTTGACACCTACGCGGTTCATCGGCACTCTCTGCTTGATTAGAGAGAAGGCTCGAGTCTTTTCTTCAAGGTAAGCTTCTTTTGACCCATTGTGATGAAGTGGCGGATTTCGTATGGCGTTAAAATAAGTGAAAAGGTAATACACCCACGCAACTTTCGTGTACTCTGCTCGAGTTCTGATTGATCACAAACTAACTGCGCCGCTGGGACTTGTGTAAGGCACGAGGGTGAAGCAACACACGTCATACCACCCTCTGCTCTCTTTGCATATGGAAGGGAATGCGAAAATAATGTTATTGACGAATTATGCGATAACTTTGTTCTCGCAACACAGAGGCAAATTTTGTTTTTGCGGACACTGTATTTATCTCCGCCAGTGAGGTTATGTTTTTATCCAGTCTGTCACCAAGATTACTTAAAACGTTATGGACGGATCTCAATGAAAATTACAGGGACTTTTAAGTATGTACAAAAAAAGAGTGGGTCCAGTAGCCCTGTTACCTTTTCACTTACCCTAAGAGGAACAGATGATTAACTTCTGTGGAGATCCGTCCATTCGTTTGTTTGTCTGCCTAATTTTTCTTAGTTCCATAACTCAAAACCTTATCGACGGATTTTTATGAAATTTACATGACTTGTTAGGTACATCACAAAGAGTAAGTTACCACATTTTTTGTGACGCTTTGTCTGATCATTCGTTTGTTACCGTTTTTAATTTAGGCTTGTTAGCTCAGTAATTCAAAAAGTTATAAATGGATCTGTATGAAATTTACATGAGTTGTTATTAATGTTAAAAGACATAAATGATTAAATTTTCTTTATGATCGGTTGACCTATCCATGAGTTCGACTATGTTTGTTAGCAGCATAACTCAAAAAGCTATGAACGGATCCTCAAGAAAATTCTAAAACTGTTAATACTGTTGAAAGGCACAACTTAGATTTTGTTGCTGATATAAAGAAAATCATAGTTTCAAAGCCAATCTATATTTTTCGTTACCATTGCCTTGCTTGGCTGAGGCCTTTGCTCTAAAAATGCTCTAGTTGATACTGCTATGCTGCGGAGGTTCGCCCCCCCCCCCTGGAATCCGCTTTCGCCTCCCCCTCTATATTGAGAACCTCTGGTGTATTATTTATTAATAGTGGATTATATATCAGAAAGCGATTGATTCCAAGGTTTCATAAAATAAAGCTCACCCTAAGATCGCGTCGACGGCGTCAAAAATATGACCTGCTGTAGTCTGCCGTTGCGCAGCCTAGCTCAGTCAGTCGTCGAAGTATCGGCATCGTTCTTTGGCCGATCGACGGGCTGTGACGGCAACGAAAGTTCCTAATGTGAATTTACCTTTTTTCATGAATTATTGAGGGTGGCACCAAGCTGTAGGCTAAACAATGACGTCACAGCAAGCTACGAGCACCTTGAGCGTGTTGATATTCGCCAGCACAAAAGCTTTGCTCTTCAGTGAAATCTCATGACCCGTATCATGCCTGTGAAATGAGAAAATGTGTTCCAAGTCAGACAACAAATCTTACTATGACCAGCGAGCAATAATAGCTCAACAAATGAATACTTGCTGGTTTTCTTTACCAAAATACCTTTATTTTCCCCTATTTAACTATCGTACTAACTCACAAGCGTGGTAAGGAAAGAAGGATCTTAGGGAGGAATAAGCAAAATCATAAAATGTTAATTATGTCTATCCATATCCTATTAAGTAGCTACTTTTTAAGTAGTAGATTATTCGAATAAGTTGATCGCTACAGTACAGTAATAACTGTTCCATGGACAGTTGGAGATCGACGTACCAGCTGACAACATAGCCACTCTGCCCTCCGAGTGCCGCTTCGAGGCTCGCTTCGGTCGCCTCATCATCGTCGACACGGCCCCTGACGACCAGGCGTTTGGTGTCACGTAAGCATCCAATTCTTGTAGCCAATTTTTTTATTACATTTAGGGCAACCAATGTCTGAAGCGTGACCAGTGGATTTAGACTGAAAGGAATTATTGGTAGCTGTAGTTTGTAAGTTGAGCATTGAATGTTCCTTTTTCTTTGATTAACGACCACATACTTCCTACAACGGCAGTTTTGAGTGGTTCGGGTGCCCATTGGAGACTGTCGACGACGAGTGCGTCCCTCTGCCCACCACCTACACTGACCAAGATGGCTGGCGGCAGATTGCATTTGACGCGACAAACAATGTGTTTTACTTCTGCGATTACAACCCCGTGAAGAAGCGCAACGTTTGCTACTCGACCGTTGATGACTTCACTTGGAATCGTACGTACTTGGCCAGTGACAGAGGAATTTTGTACATACTGTATGTCTGACCTTGAATGCACATGACAGAAATTTGTTTCCGTATCGTTCGCATTATCGGAACCTCTAAAATGTCAACACTTGACAACATAGGGTTAAGGGAAGCTCAAACGTTTTAATCCATGTAGTTACTCTAGAATGGCAGGTTTGCTGGCTTAATGTTAATATAATGATTTCTGTTTCCAAATGAAACCAAATGTTTTTATCGCGAGATAACTCAGCTTTATGGAGAAAAGAGATAGGGTTTTGCTTCTGAAACCCAACTTTACAGTACTACTCACCTTTATGACTTGTCGAGTAGTGCTGTTTGCAATTCATTCTTTGTAAAACGCCGGGCCTCAAGCTGGTAATTTCATTTCATCGGAGATGGGGAGGCAAAATCACTGGTGAAAAGAATTTACAGGTGGTTGAGAATGAGATCCTGGCTCTGGTATGGCCCTGCTAAACAAAAGCACCAGTCTTCCAACCATTTATTAACAGATTTTGCAGTATGCTTGGGTCCCTATCATATTGAAAGACCATATAAGATCCCTGAATGAAAGTTTCAGCACACTATTTCAAATTTTCGCTAATTTAGAAGTATTCTGTATTGCCTGGACTTGTTACCTCCGCCAAGGAGGTTATGTTTTCGTCGTGGTAGTATGTCACTAAGATAACTCAAAAAGTTATGAACCGATTCCGACGAAATTTACAGGGATTGTTAGGTATGTCAGGAGGAACAGATGATCAACTTTGGTGAAGATATGTCCGTCTGTTTGTTTGTTTGTTTGTTTGTCTGCCTCATTTTTCTCAATGCCATAGCTCAAAAAGTTTTGGAGGAATTTTTATGAAATTAACATGAGTTGTTAGGTATATAACAGAGTAAATGACCAAATTTTGGTAATGATCAGTTGTTCGTTCGTTTGTCACTGTTTTTAATTTTATGCTTGTTAGCACAATAACTCAAAAATTAATGAATGGATCCTAATGAAATTTATAGGGGTTGCTAGTAATCTTAAAAGACATAAATGATTAAATTTTTGTGCAGATCAGTTTGTTCGTTTGTATGTTTGACTCATGTTTGTCATAACGTTTGAAAGCTGTATAATTCAAAAGGTTATGAACGGATCTTCAAGAAAATTGAACAAGCTGTTATTACTATCACAAGACAGAAATGATTAAATTTTGGATCGTACACAACCAAAATTATGGTTTCAGAGCTAATTTGAATGTTTTGCTACCATTGCCTAGCTTGGCGGAGGTATGCGCTCTCAGAGTGCTCTAGTATCAGTATTCATTCAACCCTCACAAGGCTCCTAACTTCATTAGCTGATACACAACCCCAAGGCATACGACTCAAAGCTGTGTTTTACAGTTGGAACAATGTTTCTCCATTTGAAGACTTCACCCTTTCTTCACCACACAAAAGAAACGTCCCTGTGACTGAAAAGTTCTACTTTAGCTTCATCTGACCAAAGAACCGATTACCGGAAAAAGAACATGAGATGGTACATTAATAGTGACTTCTTGTAGGAAGCACAACAGAGTATTAGACTAGTCGGCCCTGAAGTGCGCCGATCCTCGAGCACATGCACATTGAATGTGCTTGAACAATTCTAGGTATTATATATCTTCATTATACATAGAACTGAGTCTCTTCGACAGGCCATGACCATTGTTTCATGTCTAACCGGAAGCATCCCGCTTAGGTCTACCGGCCTACATCGGCTTTCTCATTGGGGAATCGGATGGTGTGTTCTACGCCCGCGACACCAAGGGCCTCACCACCTCCTTCAGCACTGATGGTGTCAACTGGGAGGTAGCAGACGGCTCTGTGGCTGCAGGCCTAACGGTCACCGCCGTAAACGTGCCGGGCCTTCCGAATCATGGCAACTTAGCGCTATTAGGCGGCGGTTACTCAGGTTTGTTGTAAGGTTTTATCTTAAGTGATGTACAGATGAATTTGCTGTCAAACAGGTAGGTTGCGATGGTTTTTCTGATGTGATGTACCACGTAATAATAGAGGCTTTTTACCTCTACATAAGTTTGCTGCCGAGTTCTACCTAGCCCATTGCGAAATCTTTAAATTTACAGAGAAACAGCGGGCAGCGGAACTGCGAATACAGTTCGTAAAGTTTATGGGTTTTCGGTAATATTTTTCCGCACGGCGCATGAAAAACAAAAAAGATGCGAAGTCGGACCCCTGCATGCCTCCCTTTCGTAGATCGTTGTATATCTGCACTTCACTTGATGCGCTAAATGTGAGAGACGACACTATAAGGGGGCCGTTATGCCATAGTCATCGCACGCTCTTATGACTGTCGTGCAGTTCATTACGAGTCGTTCGTTTGGTTTCGTGAATTTCTGGCAAATGTGTGTCATTCTATAAATGTTCTTGGGTGGCCATTGGATTTTCTTATCTGTCGTTCAACTTTCTCCTTAATCTCGGAGAGATCTTCTTAGGAACACCTGGTTTGCATAGTATGACGCCCTGTAAATCTTGTTATGAATTGACTAATTGTATAGTAAATAGGATGTTCAGGTCACTCGAAAATTTTTTGTAGCTTTTTCTATCATTCCACAGATGAACAACCATTTCGCTTTGTGCGTTAGTCATGCTTTACGCCCAGCCACACTGTTATACAGTACTTGCTTTTTGCACATACAAGGCTGTAATATTTTAACTCAACATTTAAATGTTTAGACGCATTTCGTACTACATTTATGTTCATGTAAATGGATGTTTATAATGACCGTCTAACGTCATGTCACATAACGAAGGCAACAGAAGGGATGCATATTGCTATACCTAATTCACTCGTCGGCTGGATCCTAAACTTGAAGCGAGAGGCAGGATTTTTATGAATTTTCGGTAAAGCTTTGTCAGTTGAAGCTGTCGCTCAAACCGCAGTAACTAGAGACGCTGAGATATTTGTTGGCCTTGTAAACATTGAAATAATTTTCTGGTGCACTCTAAGCGTATTTTCAGGTCAACTGGAAGCAAGCAGTATACCAGTTGTCTAATAATTGTAAATGAGTCCCGGAAGTCACGCGTATAAAAGAGCTTATTCCAGAAGCAACACAGCATTACCTGTGCAAATATCGTATCTTGCTTAATTGTCTGTACAATGCACATATTTAGAAGCATTACTTTTACCTCAGTTTGAAGTAGAAATGCCTTGAAACTTGGTACTTGGGTGATATCTTATCAGTTTCGTATGTAAGATGTAAATAAACATGATCATGTGGACGTTCCTTCACCACTTTGCACTGTAGCCCGATAAACCGTTTACACAGCATTGAAAATTTACTTCACGGCCAAGTACTGTGGCGCACTCAGTTGGAACTCATGCACGCAGTTTAAACATTACATATACTTTGAACCACTGTCTGTGCGAATTGATTGCAGACTATCCCAATTTTCATCACCCTGGGTGCATATTCTTAAGATTTTTATGAATAATATAATGATAGTGAACAAATTAGCTCAGGTTAGGTTTCAACACTCAAGGTTCATTCAATCAATTTCGGAAATAAATGGGGTGCGTATTATCCACATGGTTTTTACTGGGGTGCGTATTCTTAACAAGATCCCTTCTAGAAACTGAAGAGCGCCGGAGATTTCTACCGGACAACTGTGTGGATATCCAAAGATACGCGAAGACACTATACCCCCACCACTTCACTCAATTATCACCATATCAGGAACAGCTACGTACGATGTAGATCAGTGGATCAACAAAATAATTCACCTAAGCCTTAACCAGCTGCATATTTTAAATTCCAGCGATCAGCTCTTCACCTTGGGTACCCTTGAAATACAGTCCACAGAGTTGCATCGCTCGACGTCAATCCCTTTTCACCAATGTAGTTATGCAAGACACCATAGAAATCGTCATTGACCGCAATAAATAACAACCATCCCTTCCGCCTTCTGTAACTTCACCAGACGCAATTACGAAATTTCTAGTAATTTGAATAACTTAAACATCGTTTGAGCAAAAACTACAATTATTCTTCATCTAAATCGATGGCGCCAGCGCAGGCCCACCTCTTCGGCAACTATTGCGATTTTGGGACCACTAAGGCGGACTTCCACTTATTACCTCCGCCAAGGATTTTATGTTTTCGTCGTGTTTGTCTGTCTGTCACTAAGATAACTCAAAAAGTTCTCAAGCGATTTGGACGAAATTTGCAGGGATTGTTAGGTATGTTAGGAGGAACATATGAATAACTGTAGGTGAAGATATGTCCATCCGTTTGTTTGTCTGCCTCATATTTTTCTTAGTTCCCTAACTCAAAAAGTTATGGATGGATTTTTATGAAATTAACATGAGTTGTTAGGTATATGACAAAGAGTAAATGACTGAATTTTGGTAATGATCCGTTTGTTCGTTCATTTGTTTGTCACTGTTTTTAATTTTATGCTTGTTAGCACAATAAGTCAAAAAATAATAAATGGATCTGTATGAAATCCATAGGGATTGTTATTAATGTTGAAAGACATAAATAATTGAATTCTGGTGCAAATCAGTTTGTTCGTTTGTATGTTTGACTCATGTTTGTCAAAACGTTTCTTAGCGGTATAACTCAAAAAGTTATGAACGGATCTTCAAGAAAATTGCACACGCTGTTATTACTATCAAAAGACACAAATGATTAGATTTTAGAGTTTATACAAAGAAAATTATGGTTTCAGAGCCAATTTGAATTTTTTGCTACCGTTGCCTCGCTTGGCGGAGGTATTCGCTCTCAGAGTGCTCTAGTTCAACCTAAAATCTAAACTACTTACTCAAGATCGACCGTCCAATTCAAAATATTAAAAACGGTACGTGCACGACATATCTGCAGTTTTTCAACTTGAATCACATCAGCTGGTATTAGCGTAGGTTACAAAACAGTCCGTCCTAAATTTCACCTGCGGAAAAATGATCGACAACACGTTATACCTTTTAGAACATAAAATTGAAACTTAAAAATAGCCGCGTCTGTGCCTCAGTTTTCGTCAGACCGACAGATACAGGCAAGTCCGCACACTGCACGTGTGTCGCTAACCTATAGGAAAATCTAAAGCCCTTATTCACCTCGCCCTAAAGCGCTACTCATCCTGGTTGACATGAATTGCAGAACTCTCATCAACGACGGGTTTCCACCAACCATTTTCCACCTCATCTCTAACAAAATAATGAATAAATACTTCGAACAGGACCGCCGCCAACATAAAACTATTAACTTCTACATGGAACTGCCTAACCTTAGCACGAAAAAGACGCTAACTTCCTGAACATAATCTCTTGAGCATCTCAAATTCACCTATCCACTCGAAGAAAATAGACCCTCAACCAAATTTCAAGCCCCTGAAACTCTCCGCTTTTATCAGCAGTCATACAAGAGCACAGAAACTCGAGCCCACTGGGGTTATGTACAAATTCATGTGCCAGGGATTAGGCTGTCGAGCCAGTTAAAGTAGACTACACCTCCTGGGTGCTTAGGAGACGGTATGAGCAGCACCGCTATGCAGAAAGCCAAGGATTATGAGACTAACAGGTTAATACAGGGAGCGGAGCCAAGCTGTAGTGCATCATGGGTAATGAGGCGTGTGACGTCATAAATTTTCAAGTACGGTAATTCGCAGCTCCTTTACATTGTTTCTCCATCATTTTATTTGGGCCTCCAAAGTGTCCTACATGTCCTACAATCATTATATGTGCAGAAAAATATGTATCAAAGCGTCTACGAATTTTTTCTAGCTCCCTGAAGGATAAAATTTCATTATTTTTATTAAGGTTGTGTTTCCGTCAGAGGCGCGCATCCGGTCGGGGAGTGTCGGTAAAATGTTGCCCTATGCTGTGCCGTCCAGCACGCGTCGTTAACATATCCGCCTCTCCTAATCGTAAAAACTACAGCATCACTGGAAAAATGATGCATTTAACATTCGCCAGGTTCAACAACACCATTCCGTAAGAAAGTCAAGGTGTGGGGAATACGGTCAGGTGACTTTTTTGCAAGTTAGTTAACGCGAGTCGGACGCGACCCTACTGTTATACTGCTCTAACGTGCGCAGCGAATAGCAGCTGATGTTTTTTTTCTAATTTTACCGGAAGGAAAGTAATTTTTTGTCCTTTTATGTTATTTTCCACGAATATTCTTGAAAAGTTCTTCTATCTTGGCGTTCAATCGCTCGCATTGAGCCAATTTTGGTTGCAGCGCTTTGAAATTATAGAGGATAGCAGATCATTGGTAAAAGGCGAAAATAAATCGAAAATATAACGGTATTCCCTCATATAAATCCATTTTTAGAATTCTATATTAATCTCGATAAAACTAACTTGATTTATTGTATGTTAAAGACGATGAACTTGGCTCTAAAAGTGCTTCTGATACATGCGGGCATTTGCCAGTTGCATTCATCTGCTCTTTTACCAGCCTTTGAACCAACGTTCTTTCAAAATTTTGCCCTTTAGAGTGCTAAACAAGTTCGTATATGCTTTGATACATATTTTTGTGTAACTATAATGATGTAGGACATGTAGGACACTCTGGAGGCCCAAATAAAATTATGGAGAAACAATGTAAAAGAGCTGCGAATTACCGTACTTGAACTGTATGACGTCACACGCCTCATTACCCACGATGCACTACAGCTTGGTTCCGCCCCCTGGGTTAACCTGTTAGTCTCATAATCCTTGACTGCTAGCAGTATGCACAAGCACTACCCTAATGAGCACCAATAAGAACCGCCCATGCAGCTGCAACTTTCTCCTCTTCTTTTTCCGTTATGCATTCTTGCCATGACTTAACGTCACTAACAATCATCGGAGCCTGAACTATCAAACAGAACCTGCTGGCAAATAAAGTCAACTACAATCAGTTCTCAAACTTTCTAAACCCGTGCCAGTACAGGGCCGCCCCATTCCCGATACCTTCCCGTCAACTGGTCTACAGCCAAACAAGTCATTAGTCTGTTTTCAACTTCCGTTGTGCTAGAATCTATGAAAAAAAAACAGTGCTTGTGATCTTGTATCTCAAATGTAACTCGGTATTTTTTTCAACTCCCATCCATGTTAGCTTCCATTTATTTCAGATATAAATTAGCCTTATTATGGCAGCTGTCGACTGCCGAAACGTCGTACTTTATGTAACCTGATTTTTACTTTTACTCCAGAATTGTGCTCATTTGTATAAATAATGTTCAAGAAGTAACTTTTAGAACTTTGGAATAAGTGTCTAAGCGTTTCGTTAAATGTTATTGTATTAAGTAAATCGTACTCGTTCAGCAAACTGCCACTCACGACCACCTCGATTCATTTCCTCAGCTGAAGCTTTACCCACACTTTAATTACGATACTTTATTTCTTTCAAGGGAACTGTACATCTGTAACACCAATCTTCAAACTATCACAGCTACTGCACTT
>LQNS02276925.1:13915254-13960697 GCA_001587735.2 Parhyale hawaiensis | reverse complement strand
GCCACTCACGACCACCTCGATTCATTTCCTCAGCTGAAGCTTTACCCACACTTTAATTACGATACTTTATTTCTTTCAAGGGAACTGTACATCTGTAACACCAATCTTCAAACTATCACAGCTACTGCACTTATTCTTGCAACTGCAGTCATTCGTATGGCAAATCCTGCATCACGGGTTTTATCATGACAATCTACAAAGAATTCTTTAGCACACTTATGACTACACATGCAAGAATGCACGAGTCAGCACGTGTGAAGAGAATTTATTTCACTTTAATTTCTTATGATGTGGATGATGCTGGAAGGGAGTTTGTGAGCCAATATCCCTAGTGCAATAAGCTTTCGGTAAAATCTAAGACGTTTCTGTACTTTTCGGATTAGCCATCCAGTTGCTCGTCACATACCTTTTAAATGTGAGGTGGCTGAAATTTCATAACTACTGATAGTTTTACACCAAGATGACAGAATATTTAACGGAGTCAGTCTTCGATAAATTGGGAGAGATATAAACAGGGTTAAGGCGAACTGTACGAGGTGACCCACAAAAAGCTAACCTCTTCCATTCATAGATCTCTGTCCTACCAGCGGTATGTGATGTTAGATTGTGTACGTTACAGTACGGTATTCATGCAGTAACTTTTTCGTAGAGGTTACCTAAAACATGTTTGCGCAAGGCGGACAAATAATTTTAAGGAAGGTTTAATGAAACTAAACCAAAATAAACAAGTTAATAATAAATCTCCCCAACTGTCAAAAAATAAATGTTTAATAAGAGTAATTGGCAATAGTTCGGCGAACAGATCTTGTACTCTCTTGAAACTTCCAGTCTTATAATAACTAGTAACTACAAACAGTCATTGCTCTTTTGTCAACTGCATAATAAAGAGCGCTGTTATGACGAAATATATCAATGGTGCGATAAATTTATTAAAATAGTATCGACTAACGGCAATCGCGTTAACGATTTTGCATTATCGGCCACTGGTTATAGTGATGGTCTTTCGCTACCGTGCCCAGCTGTGTAAATATTCGAAACGTTCTCTAAGAACTAAAGCATAGACTATATAATATAATCAAAGAGACTGGCTCCATTTCGCCCCAGATACTGATCAGTACGATGCGAAATACACGGGAAAGAGAACGCTTGTGTCTGGATTGTGCAGGAAGACATTCGAAGCAAATGATTTTGAACTTTCAGAGTTGCTCGCTTATTTGCAGTTTACCACATGTTCGTCCTTGTATCTCTTAATACAGTGCTTGCATTCTTAATCCCTAGAAAAAAGTTAAGTAACTACTGTATTGGGCAGACTTTTTACTCTTTATTGTTCTCTTCACATATAAAACATTAAAAATCTATTTACAAATTTGAAAGTACATTAGAGAACTTGCCTACTGAGAGCTTCTCAACTTATGAGGCCTACATCATGATGTTGAATTAGCACTGGCATGTATACAAACTGCACTGACGTTATAAAACAGATATGATGATCCAGTTGCACTCACAAAGTGCGCATTAGCAGAATTGACATGAGTGATACAGTTCTACAATATATGTAGTGCGGTAGAAGTTAGAAAATTTTAAATGTAACCCAAATGGCTTTTGTTGTACTAATAACCCATGATAAAAAATCTACAACGCACATACGCAACAAACCTAATGTAATATAATATACTTGGTAAAAGTCCTTTAGTCTTTTAAAATTTTCATAACAAACATTAGAATGGGAATGACGCCTAAAATCAGTACTACAACGAAATAACACTTATTATCACAGAGGAGTCGAATGTATCACAATGAGTAAAGCTTTTAGGCATATTACAGTTTATGTCACATCAGCCTGTTAGTACTTGTAGTGACGATCACAATTGGTATTGTGCCATTACATAGTCCTTGTACCTAGCCTTAAAAGGGAAGTCAGGTAATCAGGTAGTGAATTATAGCATCTTAAAACTTGAACTGTAGAGATCATCTCTTTAGCTCTATTCTAGTAGTTGGATAATTAAGTCTTGGTGTGCGACTTTCCTATGCATTGGTAGGCCCAAACTCTCGAAAGTACTGCTCGAATAGCTCACCTGCGCCTAACATAGCACCATGCACAAATTTTATAAGGAAATAGTTATACTCTTCCTGGACTTTGAAAAATTGCAGCTCGGTATACATTGAAAAATTTAACAGACATCATCAGCACGTCATTATGGTTTCTTCAGACCTGCAGTATCACCCTAAGTACATCATTCACCGCCTATACAAGCGGTCGAACTATGATGAATCTCCCTAGAGTATTACCTCCTGAAGTAAGTGGGGATAGACAAGCGCATAATATAAAAGGATCAGCGACTCACGTGAGAAGTACTTTCTGATAGCATAACTAGCTCCTCTTGCCTTTTATTAAACAAATACCTACATTGGCAAATATGTTCATGTTTGTGTTTACATATTATGTTGCTTTTATCATCGTCCTTATTGGAAAAAATTCTTTTACAGCGGACTTTACTGGCGTCATGCACAATTTTGAGTACGTGGTCAAGTGGGAATCTTGCTGCGGTCCAGTTGACATGTAGCAGTCGCTCCCTCAGTTCACCGCAGACGATAGGAGCCACGTCGCCTACGTCACTACTTCAAGTATTAGCAGACGAGAAACGCACAGTTACCCTAACCTTCGTATAACCTTCTTGTAGCAGGAATAGTGTTTGTGTTGTTTTAGAAAAAAGCTTATGGCAAATGTATCACTCATTATGATCTGTAGCTATAAGTGGGACCTTAAAAATGTTGAGAGCGCTGTGTTATGAAATAATGTAAAGTAAAACCTGTTCCAGTTTCGTAGTTACTCTCTATGCAGATGACTCAATTTTGCCGATGAGAATTTTCAATGCAATTGTTTTAGCTTTAGGTATGCCAGCACAACGTACTGAAATTTTTCACCTGCAAGCTTTTGTTCTCTATTCTATGTACTGGCCTCCATCAAGTGTCAAGTGTGAAAGTAGAGTCTAATTCAGCCTGCTCATATAGGACCTTCTGTGAGGAATGACTTAAAATAGTTCCGGAGCCAGTATTATTGATTTTCCTTTTTTTTTTAAATGCAAATGAGAGCCCAATGCGCAGGAGACGAAAGACTTCAAACAGAACAGTAAAATAAATTTTAAGTATTGATTGGTTCACTGTCACGTGGTCATACGTTGTTGACATTCATCATTCGTAGAAGCTGTTCCATTATAACGCACTTTTCCAAATTGAAAACTAATTTTTTTAAGTCAGCGTTTGTTTGAATTTGTCGTAAGTTCTTTATTCGTGTGAATAAACCACTTATTGGGGCTCGCTTGCATCACAGAACCAACCGCTGCTGCAGGACGCACGTACGATAAGGTACCGTGAGTAAACAGTGAGCTGCAAGTGCGTCATAAAATCCATCATATTAGCGCAATAATATAAACAGTGCTTTCAAGCCGGGATACCGGTCGATTTTGGGCTTGTCTTGAATCCTGGGAATTTAGGATACTTCCCAGAAAATTTTGGTATTAAAAAATAGTGCAGAAATTTGTTCCGAAGCTTCCTTTGTTACGAAGTTGTTTTTAGTGAAAACGTCTATATATCTTCTTTATCTTGCTATTTTTTAGTTTATATCTAATATTTCTTTCAGTCATTCACTTGGCCTCTAGATTTTTGAGTTCGTAGGTGAGTTTCTTTCTCTTTTTTTCCCTCATGGTTCGTCATGTTTGCACTTCGTCTCTGTGTTTGTTAAGCTACACTGGTCAACAAAATTGAAGTGACTTCATGGATGAATGAGCAAACCAATTATTTGTAGCTAATTTTGTGGTGCTGAATTCAAATTTGTTGACAGAATTCCACTGTCAGGTCTCAATTTCGAAATCCAGGCACCCTCAAATTTGACCTCTCGTTGCCAAAAATGTTCATACTAAAATCACATTCAAGTTATTTAATGCCTGTTATTTGCCTGATAAGGAAAATACTGCCTTTTTTTAATCAGGGTTCCTTTTAGAAGGTGAAAAGAGTTTCTGCATAAAAATATTGCTGCCTCCACTTCAAGAAATATATCGATGGAAATATATAAACGAGCCCCATTTATTGTGTTACATATGTGACCTCTTCACCCCTAAAAAATATGCAAAAAAATAATATTACAAAATTCACAGAAAAGGTGTATGATGGCCATTTTCAGTTAATAAGGAGTGGACCCCGCATTCAGTTTGCAATTCATGTAACAGCCACGCACCTCACGGATTGGTTTCAGGGCAAACGCCTATTTGGCTTGAAATTTTGGGTGCCTATGATCTGGAGGGAGCTAAGCAATCATTTGGATGACTGTTATTTATGTCTCAGCAAGAGAAAAGGATTGACAGCAAAAAATAGAGGCAAAGGTCACCATCGAGACGTTCCATCTGCAGCTAGACCTATTCAACATGGCTCATGTCTTCCAGTTCCTATGATCCCCCTCCATCCTATCCCCCCCCCCCCGCTCAAGACTTCTACCCTAGTGACGGTAAACGCGAGGCCGATACAGACTCATCAGCTACATATCAATCAGAAGCTTAATATGTCCGGCATTTGCTTATTGAAGCAGCTCTAAATGACTTGATCAGAGTCCTAAAATTGTCAGAAGACAAAATCAGAGCTTTTAGCTTTAAAACTCAAGCAGCGAAATCTGTTGCAGGAAGAAGTCCACGTAACATTTCAGTAGTATTCCTTGCATTGTTGGGAAAACATTTTTTTTTGAGAAATTGGGTTTGAAAAGTATATGTTTTTACAATGAATCGTACAATGTTATTAGAAAATGAAAAAGAAAATGAAAATTTCTTAAAATTTAAACCTAATCAAGCAAAACAGCGAAATCTGTTTCAGCATCATCAGCATAGAATAATTCCATAAATTGCATTCATTATCCAATTTGACTTTTGACCAGTGTTATTAATTACGCAACAGTTTCGGGGATTTTCAACTTTCAAGAATTCCTAAAGGTAGGAAATGCGCCGAGCGTTTTCAAGGAGATTGACTCATCGTTGTACGTGGTTGAGTAGAGTGCACAGTGATCAAGATACTTAAGTATAATACACTCCACTTTTTGTATACTAGCTCGCTCACTGCTTAGGCAGAGAGGTCTAAATGTTAAACTTGCTGACCAGTAAGAAAACGGGCAAAAAACAGGTTGATTTCGTAGCAGTGATTTTCTTTTTTTTCATCTTAATTTCTTCTTTTAGTTTAACAGCTTTTCACTTGACCGAAAAAATTCGACTTGAATGATATCAAGTTGCATCTACGACACGGAGCCAATAGTTTACATTATAAAGTTATGCTTCTGTGATTGCTAACAAACAGCCAACTTTTCTGCCTATATTCTGCGCTACTCAGCAGCATATAGGCCAATAACATTCATCTCTCGTTTTCCTTTTAGTTGGCAGTTGCAGTGTAGCCCTCATAAACATATGGAGTAGTAACAAAATTGTGATCAACGAAGTATTATAAATTATTTGCCGTTACTTTAATAGCTTCGTTCACTTCTAAACACAGCAAAGAACAAAGTGAAGACCGAAGATTTAGCATCTAGATGAATTTGAGACATGGCATACCATAGATAATAATATTAACAACGGCAAGTAATGCATTTTTGATTGTTACATATTTCGACAAGAATTGGGAAGCACCACTATGACCTCTGAGGGGGAAAGCACTACTAGCTAAATTAAAATACGATGCGTTTATAAGCAAATATTATATAATAAAGAACATGCAAACTATACGTATTGTTTTTTTACCTACACAATTTATGAAGTGGAGCAAATGTGACTCAGAGCGACTTCGATTGGACAGCGAAATTAAGCCTGTGGAACTTGACTTGTCCGAGTCTTCAGATAGGCGCCCTGACTTCGGCATGTTGAGTTAAGTTTCAAGCGTTAACTTGAGCAGTAACCTATGAGACTGTCATGAATTTGGTCTTTTGGGTAAAATGGAGATTTCAGTCGGTCAACATTACCTGGCTACTGCTAGCACACGTTACACTTTGCAGTGTGATGAAGCTAAAGTTCCTGTCTGTATTTCCAGACGAGTCAATTGGGCTTGGCTTAAATTGGCTCTCCCCAGGGGGCTCGTGTAGGTTACCTTAGCCATTAGCTAGGCTTTCGGGACGTCTGTCTTTCACGCCCACTTTGCTTCCTTCCCGATTTTATATTCCTACTTGCTCATGCTTTATTCTTTTCTTCCTCTTTTTTTTCCCGACTTGCTGATCTCATGCGCGTTGATCCTGTGTGGCAACACCTTCGTGTATGGGTTCCCGTTTCTATCGGCATACTGTTTGTCCCTTGCTCTTTCCTCTGTGATATCGTTCCGATCGGAAACGGAGGCTTACACTTTCTGACTGTAACCAACTAATCAAATTGGCTCTGACGGCCCAATCGAACGTGCCATCAAATTTATTTTATTTACGGACATGTGATTTTTGCAGAACGTCGAGCGCAGTTCACGGAAATATGAAAAATGTTCATTGCGCTTACTTAAGAGTCAAACTATCGGAAGAGGATAAATTAGTTACTCCTATTTCTGCTATTAAACATGTGTGGAGAAGTTATCTGACTGGAGGACATATTTTATATACTTTCTGCACATAAATCAGTCCAATATCGGTATTTACGAGTTTCATTTACCAGTAGATCGATCGAAAATAAGAATTTTCTCCATATGCTCATATTTTATAAACTTTACTTGCTTAGATAAAATGGGCTCGATTTGCAGATTCATAATGTTAGCCCTTGGAAACAGCGCAGGCCAGTGTAATTGTAGCACAAAATTACCGTACACGGGAAGTGCGCGGACTGGAAAGCAAAAGCCTTCAACAAATAGAATTGACAACTCGGTGTTAGGGCGGGCGTGTTTCTTCTTTTCCATAAATATTTTGGTTATTTTTGGGTGACTGCAAAGTACACAAAGGGACAGACTTGAGGCTGTGTGGTTCGATTCTGGGAACGTCACTGAATTTGAAGGAGGAAGAAGATATGACAATCAGAGGAGCGAGGACTTGGTTGTATGAACTTCTACTGTATTTTGAAGAGGAAACGTCTGCGTGGGTTATTCGCACTCTCTCTCTGTTATTGACCCTTATAGGCGGTCGTTTTACGTTTTTGTTATACTCCATTGCACATTACCCAAGTCTTTCTGTATCCTGCAAAGGTGGAAATGCATGTTCAGCGTTGATCTGTGCTCAATATTCGCCAAGCGTTAGGTACTCTCATTAAATACGGCAGCCGTCTGGTATGACCCAACACACACCAAAAGCAGCTCAGCGAAAAGCTGGCAAGCTGGCAGTTTTTGAGAAGCACAGAATGCATTGGAGCGCGCACACTGAACAGCGGCAGCGGCCTTCTCAACTGCCGCTTTTCGGTGCGCGCTCCATTGCATTCCGTGCGTCTCAAAATCTGCCAACATGCCTGCCAGTTTCTCGCTGAACTACTATTAGGTGTTTCGGCCCTTAGTATGAAGTCTCCCTCTGGTAGCAACAGAACGAAAGCTGGCAGTTTTTATTCACTTAAGGTGAGGTCCTCCTGATTCTATATAAACAACCGCATGGTGCGACGTGAGCTAGTCGAGTCCATGTCTTGGCTAAATCCAGTCCAAGTGTCACTACCACTGGAGCCGCGCAGGTGTGCGTGCGTGCACCACTGAGAAGTTCGCAGTTCAACACCATCGGGAGGTGTCTGCCGTCACCGTGAATAATGTGAGCATCTAACTCTTTCTGTCTTCTTTCCTTTCCCTCTGTTCGCCTACTACCAGCTCCCGGTTTATCGTTTGCCATGCACTATGGATCGTTTCAGTTCGATTGCTCCTAGCCATGTTTAGCTATTGTGTGTGTTTCCTCCTAGTGTTGCACTAAACTGTTCTGTACTGGTCGGAAGCTGCGTTGCAGTCGTTTAATAGCGTTTGGAAATCGCTATGATGAATTCTTACTAGGGCATGTTCAAAGTCTGATATCATACTGATGGTGAGTAAATGGGTATTATTCCTTATTAGCCTATTAGGAATTGTCTAGTTCGCGTTACTTTCTAAATTTCGGAGTCCAACTTAAGTGCACCACCAAACTGGTTATTGTATTAATCCTAGAAATTATATCTTTCTAATATAGTATTGTAGCTGCATAGGCTCGGAGGCCGTCTTGCTTGTCTTTTTTCCCGTTTTACCGCCGGAGGCTTTAGTGCCCTTTTTTTGTATGGAAACATTTGAACTCGTCAACTGACGTTCCTTATCGACAAGTCAGCTTTGCTGATTGTGTATATTGCGCTGATTGTAAGCGCATATTTCCCCCCATAGTTTTTTTTTTTTTAATACGTAAGTGTAATAATAATTATAATAATTTCATGTAGTTTCATGTGAAGATTCTTGAAGATATACGCATAACATATTTTCTTTCGGTGTATAGATGGTACTGCAAGATCCTTTTCGTATTGAGTTTGTCACTTGTTGAATATTGTTACTCCTTCGAATTAACTAAAATTCGTACTATCGCTTGCATAGCAAATGGCTTGCCCTACTGTTGCTACTCGTTGCATTGAGGGCGAATTATTCTGTCGAGCATTGCTGTCGCCCAGCTTATGGTGACCATTCGAGTTTGGAGCGGGTAAGTTGCTTGGGATCCTTGAGTGATGGTTCCTTCCGTGACTTTTTTATTTCTGAAGTTAACGATTTTATCACCTACTGCAAACCATATGTTTAACGCTCTAGCAAAATATGAACAAATAACTCAACTAATAGCTCTTCTAAGTGTTGGAGATTACCTCTGTACTTAGTGGCACTGTCTGTTTAGCCATAGTTAAGTCTACAGCACACATTTCATTGTTTTCGTTCTTTTTTTTCCCTCAATGGGCCAAGTCAGCTTAGGTTCTCCCATCCTTAAGTATGAGGAACTGCGGCGCAGAGGGACCCTAAATATTATCTTAGCTATTAGCTAGGCTTTCGGGACGGCTCTCTTGTGCCCACTTTACTTCCTTCTGGTTTTATACTCCTACTGATCTGACATTCACCTGTCCTTCCTCATCTTCCCCTGCTACAATATGTTTGGGCATTACGCACCCAGGGGTCGCGAGTGACTTTCTCCGAATGGGATGCAGCATCTAGCCGCAGTTCCTGCTGAAAAGGTTAGTATTCTAGAGCTAGGTAGGTTCTTTGTTTCCCCTTCAGCTCCGCGAGGTGGGCCGCCGAATGGTGGTAGGCGACCCATCTCATGGGACTTCTATCTGCTCCCGTGTTGGGGCCGCGGAAGGGATCCCCCCGCACGAGTGCCTGCTTTCTTCTGTCTTCTTCTCCTATGGTTTTTCGTCTTCTTCTCTGCGCTGCACGGCTGAGCGGTTTCACTCGACCGAGCCGTGTGGAGTTGGAGATGCTGGCGCTTTACTTCCTGTCAGACATGGTGCACCTGGCCAAGATTGTTCTAATCGAACTCATTTGAGTTCGACTCAACTTCTAAACTATATCATACATGGATGGATCGCTGTTATATAGTCCTTATATCTAATACGGCGGGAAAAACCACAATCTAATAATAATCCTCTACTTCCCGCTTTGCTTTTCCCACACACGTCTGTCCTGAGTGGGAGCACAGTCATGTGTGGGTTCAAAATGTCTGTCGGCATACTGTGTGTCCCTTCTTTTCCCTTCAGTGGTGTCCCTTCTTTTCCCTTTGTGTTGTGAAAGCGAAGACGTAGACTTTTGATATATTAATAATTCCTCTTATTTCTCCTGCGTCTACCGACAGCGTTTGCTTTACATCTTATTTTTACCGTTGTGCTCATGGTGAGATTATTTTTTTATATATTATTAAGACTTTCTTCGATAGGAAGTGAAGATAGGTCTGGAATTAAAACACTCCACTCGGAGATGAACGCAAGAGCCTCTGGTCTCTAATCTCCCAAAAAAGCGACTTGCAAGACCCGGAATTTAATAAAAGAAAAATGCGGCTTCCAGCTCTTATAAAATTCTCAGCGTGTACCACATCCCGTGCACTATATATTTCTTCTCATTTTGAAGTTCCCTCATGGGTTCAAAGTTTTTTTTTTCTTTACCCTCTCAGGGCCACAGGGTTATGTTAGTTAAGTTCACCCATTGTATTTTATGGGGTGCAGCGCCCCCAGGAGGACCCCGTAGGCTACCTGAGCCTTCACTAGGCTTTCAGGATTACTGTCTTTTGTGACTACTTTCTTCATTGTTTGCCTGCGTTCTTGCTTATGCTTATTTGTTCTGTTCTTCTTCTTTTCTGACTTGCGGTTTTCATGTTCCTACTGATAATTATTAATTTTGTTCTATTCTTCCTCTTCTATCCCGACTTATTGTTTCCATTCTTGGTGATCCTGCGTGGAAACATCCTCGTGCGTGGGTTCGACGGTTCCATCAATATGCTATAACTGCTTTGTTCTTTCTTCGGCGACATCGTCTTCTTGCAGAGAGCGGCGGGGGGCTGTAGGAACTAGTCCATGCTCTAGGGGGTGTCTGTGTGCATTTCTCTTTCACGGCTCTACCATGTATTTTCCTATTCCATATGATGACATTGAAAAAAGTTGGGTGGAACTTTCGCACCTGGTACATTTTTGAGGGGGGGCGCACGGGAGGGGGGCACAAATTATCAGTTGTCAACTGATTGTTGTGAAACTTGCTCAAAATGTGTTTTTTTAGAAAAGAAACCAATTTTTTTATTTAGGCTTTAGTTTTTGAGATAATGGGGTTTATATATAAATATATATGTAAATTTTTGGAAATTTCAAACGAATAGAACTCAATGAGTTTCATTGCTAAAATAAAAACAATGACAGTTTTGGAATCCTTAAAACATTCCTAATAAAACTATAGAGCTGGTGTTCCAATTTTGCCCTCAAAATACTTTTTATCACAGCTCATTACCGAATTCCTGAACTGTTTTTCCCTCTATTTTAGTTAAGAGATCGCAGCGAAATAAAAATCGCAGAATCCAGCTGTGATAGGAAAAAAATATTATGAGGGCAAAATGGAGAATCCAGCTCTATCGTTTTGTTGGGAATGTTTCAAGTATTTCAAAACTTTCATTGTTTTTACTCTAGCGTGAGAACTCATTGAGTTCTATTCGCTTGAAATTTCCAGTATACTGTATATATACATACATTATATATAAACATCATCTCAAAAACCAAGGCCTAAATCATAAAAAATTGTGGGAACAATGCGTTTCTTTTTCAAAAATACATATTCTGAGCAAGTTTCAGAACAATTGTCGATAATTGATAATTGTGTGCCCCCCCCCATGCCCCCCTTAAAAATGCACCAGTTGCGAAAGTTCTACCCAACATTTTTCAAATGTCCACATCATATGGAATAGGGAAATACATGGTAGAGCCGTGAAAGAGAAATGTACACGGAAACTCCCCTATATTCTGGACTAAACTACTAGCAGTTTCTTCACATTCTACTTGCCTTTCCACAATCAGGCCCCTTCTATACTAGTGATTAAAACGCTGCGTTTTTACAGCTTGCACCTCTCTGTATTTTACTGAATCTATAGCGGGTGTTGAAAACGAGGCATTTTCGATGCCGCGGAAACTCCATGTGTGCTATGTACCCCTTCTATACTAGTGCTTAAAACGTTGCATTTTTGCTGCTGACGCCTCCACTACGAACGCTACGGCATAGCTGCTTTGAAACTGCCCAGTTTAGTATGGCCCGCGTTGGAAACTTCTCCAGACGCGTTGCCATCGCCTGACGCTTGAGTACCGCCGACAGCCAAAGTGGTAGAAACGTCAGTGTAGACTGAACATTTGCGCTTCACTCATTTAACATTGATTTATTTAAGAGGCATGAACTGGGCGTTAAAACTACCGCGTGGAAAATGCTAGTACAGAATGGGCCTATGATAGTACGATGATAAACAAAAAATGCTCGAACTTTTGCATAGGGTCTAGTGACGGGTGGTTAACTTGTTTCACGTCACTGCTATGATTAGGATGGCTTAACCCTCTACTGGGCAGGTGACCGTATCTGGTTACTTCCATGATGCTATTCCTATGACATCATTTTTACCCCTCCCGTCTAAAGGGCTAAGCCTGCAACTCGCGACAATTGCAACTCTGGAACATTTTTCCTCCCACTCTTCTGATTACGCAGCCGCAAACATGGCTTGCTAGCTCAAAATTACGGTTTTCTTAAGTTAATACACTTAGAATCTTCCCAATGTTACTGTTGAGCAGATAAGTTAAATTCTCAACGACGTACCGTCAAAAATAAGGGATAAATTTTCAATACGGCCTAACTTTTTTTCTAACCATGCCAGGTACTTCCTCTTCGGCACGCTATTAGCCAGTAACATGTTGATTGTGTAAAATTTGAGCCATGTATTAAGGATAATAAAAAAGTTAGAAGTTATGAACGAAAAGCTTTTCTCTTGAAATTTATAACTTCCAAAACTAAGGGACAAAAAAGCAAAATTTAATTAATTTCTTATTCATTCTGTATTTCTTTATTCACGTCGAAAACAAAGTTTGACACTGCCATTTCTAAACATGGCTGTTCCTTACATGATGGCACCACGTCAGAAGGTTGACTATAGCCTGCGAGAAAATATCATGAAGTTGTACAAGAATAATTTCACTATTAGAGAAATTTCTCAGAAGGTAAATTGTTCGAAAAGTGTTGTGGGCAGAATAGTGAAGTCGTACGATGGAACCGGATGCATTGGTGCCCCTGAAAAGCCGGCAGGTCCCGTAAAACGTCAGAGAGGACAGAGTCATCCAGCGTACGTCATTGAAGAATCGATTCAAGTCCTCAGCTGCGATAAGTAGGGAAATGAATGACACAACATGTATGAACGTCTCACGACAGACCGTTTCTCGGCGCCTTCAAGAAATAGGGTTATTTACAAGACGCCTACAGAAGAAACCGCTTGTGAGTGCCACGAGCAAGAAAAAGATTTGAGTTTGCCAACAAGCGTCTTAAGTGGTCCCATGAAAATTGGGCTAGTGTTTTTCAGTGATGAATGCAAGTTCAATTTGTTTGGTAATGACGGTAACAATTTTGTTAGAAGGTGAGAAATTAAGTATAAATTGTACTAAGAAGACTATGAAGTTTGGCGGCGGGAGCGTGATTGTTTTCGGTGTATTCTCTAGTCAATGGACATCGCCTCTCGTTCGTTTGCAAACCCGTGTAAATGCTCAGGGGCATAAATATCTGTTGGAATGTATTGTCGTGCCTAATATAGTAAACTCAGGTGTCCCAGCCCTATCTTCGTGCAAGACAATGCCTCTTGCCACAAGGCTAAGATAGTCATGAGTTACCTTGAGCAGCAAGATCTCGAAGTTATGGACTGGCCACCACAAAGTCATAACCTAAATCCAATCAAGAATCTTTGGAAAACACTAGGGGTGAAATTGATGGCAAAACACCCTATCAATACGGAAGATCTTTGGATGAAACTTCAAGAGGAATGGGCGAAAATTACTGTTGAAAATTGTCAGATTCTCATTCGCTCATGTAGTCGACGCTATGCAGCTGTTATCGAAAGCAAGGGACTATTTACCAAATATTGATTGTTCACCACCATTTTGCTAAATATATCTAACAAAATATTATTAAGTGCATTATTTTCTTGTTTGTCATTTAGTTTTGGACGTTATAAATTTCAAGAGAAAGCTTTTCGTTCGTAACTTTTTTATTATCCTTTATACAAGTCTCAAATTGCAACTCAATAATCAATATCTTACTGGCTGAAGAAGAAGTACCTTTCATGATTAGAAAGCAAGTTATGCCGTTTTGAAAATGTGTCCCATAGTTTTGGACGGTACTGTTTATTTTAAAACTATGTCACACGTAGTTTCCTTCCGAGGAAAAGAAAAGTTTCGTCGCTGCAGCGCTCGTGGGCGTTTAGTTGCTCACTCACTGCAGGGCGGCAGCTTCATTATCACTGTAGTTGATTACAGCTGCTCAGTTTCCTTTTTGCCTCTATCGTATTTTCTTCATCAAAAATATTTATGATCATTATGTGTGTACGTATCACTATTACAATGACCAAATTTGGCCCGATACCCCCCCTCTGGAGTTGTGGAGTACGCTAGAGGGTCAGGTACGTTAGGTTTACTCATTGTCGTCGCCCGCTGTCCTAACTATATAGTCCGCGTACACGAAGGTTCTTTCCCTTCTGTAATGAAGTTGTGGTATGTTTGCCCTCTAATTTCCAGAATTTCTATGCAAATACGCGTCAATTCAGTTGCAATGGGAAAACAACTACCCTAGTTGGGTTCGCTATTTCCCTCGACATACCTGCACTGGCGGATCTAGCCCCTTCTCGTGGGGGGAGGGGCCCATTCGCTTCATGCTAGGCCCCCTTCCCGATTCGAGCCCCCTCCCCCCCCCCCGGCACATATTGAGCCAAGCTACTCCATATTCAGCTAAGCCTTCCCCTCCATTGAGCCAAGCTCGAGACATTTGGCCCTTCTATATTGTTACCATTCCGCCATCATACATATTTGTATATTTTGTGAAGTCCCTCCATATTTTATGTACCACAGCCGTCTTCCAACCCTATCCCTAACGATTTGTACTTTGTGTCGACACTGACTGTTAAGGGGGAAGTCTCTTTAAGAAACTACCTATTTTTAATTTTGGAAAAAAAATTATTTCATATCAATGAACGATTCTTGATAGAGTTTGATCCAGTATGGAATGTATTTCTTACGATGAAAACACCACCAACATTGTTGGCCAGAATTATTGTTAATTATAGACGCTTCGAAAAGTTACAAAATCGCAGTAAGAGTTTCCTGAAAATACTGAGAGTAACTGTGTAAAGATAACAAACTGCTTTACAATCAAAGCAAGTAAATCTAACCAGGGCAACCACTAAAACTAGTAAATGAACTAGAGTATTGCGAGAACGCATACCTCCGCCAATCAAGGTAATGGCAACAAAAAAATTTACATTTGTTTTGAAACTAGGATTTCCTTTCTATAACCACCACCAAAATTTGATAATAAATTTAACTAGAGCATTGCTAGAACGCACACCTACCCCTGCCGATCAAAGCAGCAGTAACAAAAAACTTAAGTATGTCCTGAAAATTTACATCATTCTATGGTGCTCTTCAACATTTACAACGATTTTTGCATATTTCATAAAGATTCGTTCATAACTTTTGAAGTTCTGTTGCTGACATATATAAAATCAAAGACAGAGCAATAAAAAATGAACCTTAAGATCTCTACAAAGTTGGTCATTTGCTCTTCGTAATATTCCTAACAATCTGAGCAGATTTCATAAAAATCCGTCCATGACTTTTTGGGTTATTTCACCCCAAAAAGTTAATCATCTGTTCTTCCTAGCATGCGTAACAATCCCTGTAAAGCTCCGTCAATTACTTTTACAGTTATCTTGGTTACAAATACAGTAGTCAAACAGATAAGCAAAACATAAAGACGAACGTAACATCTTTGGCGGAGGCAATTATGAAATTACCGACGAGAGTTTCACAGCTGACTCCCATTCAGTCAAGTCAGTTGTTTTATTAATAAATGACGCATATGTCAAAACCAGCTTGTCTGAATCCCTAATAGATGATTTTATTGCCGCATTTAGTGATGTGCACTGCGTTATTACATAAATTTGACGTCGCCCGACGTCGAGCCCTCAGGGGTGTAGCCTATTCTGGCGGGCGCTTTCCCTGCCACAATATATTTGGGCCTCATGCACCCAAGGGTCCCGAGTGCCTTTTCCGCAGAAGTTGCAGCTTGCCGCAGTTCTTGCTAACGAGGTTAGTTTTGTAAAGTTAGGTAGGCTCTGAATACTTCCCCTTCTGTTTCGGGAAGTGGGCTGCCGATCGAGGTGGCCGACTTATTCCCGCTGGACTTCTACCTTCTTGTACTTCGTTTCCTTCCCCTGTGCGGCGTAGCTAAGCGAAAGCGTTCAGCTGTGCCCGGGGGTTGGAAATGCACAACTTGCGTCTTTTCACTGTCAGAAGCGCATTGACCATTCTGAGACCTACCTGCAGAAAAGCCGGAACAAAAATCATTGATAATTTAAAATGCGCCATAGTGGCGCACGGGGCTGTGTTAAACCATAGGAATAGTTCGGCGCGATATAGACATTGTGTCCCTGATGCGCTAGTAAAACTACTACTATTGCCCGATGTCAAATAACATAAACATCGTCACCATCTGAAGCGACTCCTAGGCTAAGTTAAGCCTTCTTTTTGGCAGATTAACAATTATAATAGCTACGTGGGTGTTCCTTTTAACACTAGGCAAGTAGGCATGCAGTAAAACATTTATAACAGATTTTTCCCAACACTACTGCATAAAGAAATATCAGGTTGTTTCCCTTCCGAATGTTTTTGGGCTAGGCTGTTCATTTCTGGAGGCAATGAAGATCCGCGATGTTTTATGTATTATGGTATTAAAATTTCACGCTCTGGCCCCCATGAACAGGTAGGTAGTTTAATCTAAAAGAAGCACTTTGCAACACTGGGAAGCCCACAATGCTGCTAAAGGAAATCAAACAAAGAGCCAGTAACAGCTGACTTAAACGCCTGCAGGCCAACACACCCGAAAGCTGATGCCGGCAATGAATTCCAAACTCCAACAGACCAGGGAACGAAGCTTTAATGCTGAATTGCTCTATACGTGAGCAATTTGCGCAAAGTTTAGTTTTGTTTGTCTGAGATATCATGGGGAGTAAATCTATGCCATGTCTTTCAATATTTCACTACCTTATACAGACGTAGTAGTCTATGAAATACCGGTACCGATCATAATTATGATACACAGTAATTGCTGATGAAGAGTCGGCGCGAATTATATTACTTATTCCTGCCGCCTTCTGGCGTCAGGTAGCTACAACCTCAAGTGTTAATACGTGGTATCTCATGTCAGACGAATGTTTTTATTTTTTTTTTTTTTTTCATAGGGCCTGCAGGCTTTTAAGTCGGCCGTTAATGGTTTTTTGCTGGATTTCCTTTAGCAGCGTTTTGGGCTTCCCGGTGTTGCAAATGCCTCATTTGGGTTGTATTACCTGTCCGTGGGAGCTCAAGCGTGAAGTTTTAATAATAGTAATAATAATAATAAATAGGAAATGGGCAAGGAAATGTAATCAGCACCCATAGTCGTGTTAAAATAACTTATTTTAAATTGCAATCAAAAACTTTCTTTCATGTACCAGTTCTTTAAATATGTTCAGTATCATTTCGTGATGGGGGCACTTTCGTTGTATCGAATGCCCCCTCTCCAAAAAATATCCTGTGGATGAGGCAAATGCCATGAATGCCTCCCCTGTATCCGCCAGTGATCCTGCATTTCTTATGGGGCTATGGTCACTGATACATACGTTACGTAAATGGCATCCATCATAAAAGCATTCAACTATTTTGGAGTGTATTGTGCTGTCTATCATCAATAATCCTGAGAAATTCTTTCTTGAACTTTCTCTTTATTCCACAGTTGGGCCGTCCTTGAAGCACCAGTATAGTCTTAAACATCTACATCATTAATGGAATTTTTAAGCTAAAAGCACTACTTATAGGGATAGTGTGAAGTAGTTCTTCTTCACAGTATTTTAGCCTGCTTGTTATAGATGAGCAACTATCTAGCACTTACACGAAAGATATTTGAAAGGAAAGAGACATAAACTTGGCCACTTTGTTCATTCGCATAACAACAGCTATTCTGATGTATCAATTTTCACTCTGCTCTCTTGACACAAGTCCCAGTGATTTGCAGCCATTGTTATTGTTAGTAACGCGTGTAGCAGTAGACGAGTTCAATTTCCTGCTGATGATCACGCAGAACGAATTGTCTTAAAGTCCCTCCAGTCGCATACTGGCGGCAAGTGGCAGCAACCTATATCAGCTGCGCCATGGTGACTCTCGGTATGCGAATGATTTTTCATAAAAACATGCAAAACATGTTTTTAGTTACGACGTTGAATTTGCCTTTTATACGAACAAAACTAATGTAGAGCAAAGAAGAGAAATGGGCTCAGCACAAATAATGTTGAGAAGATATCTGATTTGAGTGTCGGAGTTCTTTGTTTCATATACAAATTGTTGAAGCTTGTTCATTAGCATTGTGGTGGTCCAAAAACATTGAATCCACGGCGGCATTGGGGCAAATGTCTCACTCCGGATATACAGGGGAGAGGGAGTCAATACTAGTTTGCCGCCGTGAGGGGGAAAACTACTGTAGTATGCAATACCCCCAGCCTGAACTCCTGCGGGGGGAAGGGGCGGGTCATTCGCCTCAAGGAGCCCCTTCTAGCTCCGCCACTGGGCCAGTGATAGACGAGATAATTGATTTTTATGCTAAAGTGCCGATCCAAAATAGTTTTCCGTAACAATAGCACTGCCTGAAACGTGAAAAAGTTGGCACTTGTTATCAGGCCAAGTTCTTGCCACTTTCTCAGCTACTAATTTCATCTTCCAATCCTCACATAATTCTTTCTCAGCTTACTTTCCGTTCTTTCGTCTAGACTCTCAATGCCATTTATCGACTCGTGCTTACAGGGGCAAAGCTGTTAGAGCGCCCTTTCACTTTTTGTCTTGGCATCAGATGTGCGGCTCAGAGCCATTAAGATGAGCTAGTGATGCTGAGGATTGCATCAACGTTTCTATCATTTACAGTCTACAGCATGGGCACTGACCCAACGTTTCGATGGTGGGAGGGTCACATTTGTCATAGAAGTCTTCTGTCTTTGAACGCCGTGGCTGTCATTCTGTTGTCGACTATGGCTAAGCACTCCTTTAGACCCTATAGCGGGCTTTCGTCTGCGGCACAAAACCATGCAATTGAACATCCTCCAGGTAGGGTGTGCAGCAAATGCAATTTTACCAGTTCCTCTCACCGTAGTGCTTCATTCGCAACTAATTCTAATCGGTGATTTTCCGTGTTACGGGTGTCCCAATTCTTTCACATGCAGTGTGTCCTTGGTGTTCCTTTCTGTAACATCCCTTAGTGATAATGGAATCTATACTACGGTCCGCCCTCAGTCTATGTAAAAAGTCACATCTGCTTCATTTTATAAATCAGGTTGTTGAGAGATAATGGACAAGACACATATATATTACGTATGTTCTTTATTTGATAATATTGAGTAATTGACAATCATAATAAGTTTACATAGTTATTAGCTTACCCAGCGGTGCTTCCCAATTCTCCTCTAAATACATTAAACTCGATCAATGATGAATTGCATTACTGCTATTACTGATACAATCCTCGATGGAATTCAATTTGTTCAACCCTAACATAAGCTCAGTCTTTCGTTCTTACTTAGTTTCCTTCTTTTTCGACTGCGTGCACTGAAAAGCATTCAATAAAACCAGGGAAGGATGGTTTCTGTAAGCAGCGGTCCAGCCTTAGTGTGGTTTGTTGATAGAAACATTTATTTTCTTCCACACAGTGGCAATCAATATTTTGAGTAAGTACAGTACTATGAAATATAGTATAAAGAAATCCGTTATATGATATAGCAATATGCTAAAGCACGTAGTAATATGCCGCTCAATATTACTCTCAAAATTTCATCCTATGCGTGTCAAATTTGCAGCTGTAGGTTTTGCGATGCAAGCTGGACTGATGAAAATAAAAGTTTATTCGTTCAAATGTGTTTTACGACGAGCTATAACAACGAGTGAGCTAATAAAATTAGTTTATAATTAGAATATCTGCAAAATTATAAAGCAGTTGTAAATATTGCTGACAATTTATTATCTTATAACATTAAACCAATATATTAACTCTATTTTATCGAGTATTTTATTGAGTTGCTTTTGGCGCAGTTCGTACGGTCGTTTGCCTAAACGTTGCGCTCTCGATTCTAGATAGAGAAAATGCAGGATAAACGATACGAACTCTGCGAGCATAGATGAACAGTCTGAATTAGAGTATACTTTCACACTTCGTAGTCATTATAGAGGCCACGGCACCGATAAGGAATAAAACTTTTGATGAGATACTTCAAAAGTAGCGTTAATAAATTTATATACCAAAATGGAACAGCTATAAAGAAAATCCTCAAAAGCAAAATGGATACATACGTATGGAAAGTACCTACAGAACACAAGAAACTGTTTCATATGCATTAACAAATAGTTCTCTACATTTTCAAGCACCTATGTATCTATAAACTATATTATGTGGTAAATGTGACAAACGCTAGTTTATAAAAAGAACACAAACATCACTTTTGATATAGAGAGATATACAAAGATTACGTCAACTATACGCTTGTAGCTTTCTATATATTTAATTCGTAAGTAAGCTACGTGACTCCCTCCATCTGTGGTGGCCCTGCAGGACAGCTTAGCTACAGCAAGACTCCCACTTGGCGACGTACGCTCCGCCGAGCTGGATGCCAGTGAAGTCCGCTGCAAAGGAAGCAATTCTTTTAATAACCTTCTGCCGTCCCCAAACTTACTCTGCGTTAGTCACGTGAGATTTTGTGTTACTCCAAAAGTTCATTGGCTGATGGTGAATATTCCTACGGATTGTGGATACTTAGTTTCATTTCAAAGCAGGTGAAAGAAGCAAGATTAAAATCAAATTTTTTCATAGTAGTAGCACTATTTGAAAGGGAACTTTGAGATCCACCTAGCCACCTACAACAGTTTACTACGGTTTTGTTTGTAATAATGATAATATCTATGATACAATAATTGTGATTACCACAATATTAGTGATAATACACGCAGAAAGATCTAGTTCAAGTAACCTAACACTCTCGTTCCTGATGACTAGAGAAGGGATTTTGCAAGCTATGTTATGGAGGACACAAATAAAGGCGCGTTAGATTTACCGATGAAATTAATATTTCACGGCTGGACTTGTCCGGACTTCAAACAGGAGCGTTGCCTTCGTCACTTTAAATATGGTTACAAAGGTTAGAAGCAATCCAATAACGTTGAGTTTGATAAAAAAAAATTCCTTTTTACTGAGTAATGTCAACTTGTCTTGGAGCTCCTACGAGTAAATAATCATAGCCATCGCCTGAAACTTGATTAATCGAATTGAATGAAATTAGGGCAACAGACTGAGTTCCGAAGAAGTCAAGCTTCGAATGCTTAATTTCAGCGCTCAATCGAACACGCCTTGTGTCACCATATGCCGCAGGCTCTCGAGCTCGGCGACGTCATCAAAGACAGAACTGAGTAAAAATTTACTTTTTTGCTTGAATGGGTTAGGGCCCTTAGACTTACTCCTTTTGTGTTTCCTCTGTGCGTATAGGACTAAAATCCATGATTAAACAGGCGGGTGTGCTTGAAGCTAGTAGCTGAAGCTGAGCAACTGAGATCGTGGCATTTGGTCGCCTCAGACGAGGGAATTTTCAATAACTGCTGCAATTCTTAACTTCACCGGCGATTAATTTCGATTTTGATAACAAAAGTACGCACCAAGAATATCCACGCCACAGTTGCCACCTAGTAGTGGGCTACAGGCACGCACAATGAAGAACTGTAATAAATATCCCTGACGTCAGTCGTTGAAAGCAATTAAGCTTCCCTGCAGCATCGCCAAGTATTATTCACAGAGCATCCTCGACTTGCACGAGTTCAACTGGCGCCACTTGCTAATTGCGCGTCCCCCAATTGCTTGCACAAGCCGAAGAATGACTGTATATGAACAGGGTGTCATTCGTCTGGGCTGGTCATCTTGGTCATTTACAGGTGGCATACACGAAGCACTTGATGCTAGTGCATTATCCAGTAAACATTTCTCGGATCCATCACATCAACAAAGAAGGCGCCCAAATGCTATTAAGATATATTACTCAAAAATATGCGGTCTAAGTGTTTTCCTTAGCATGGGAGGGCATTTCCGGCCAGCCAGAGACCACAAGTCCACGATACACACAGTACTCAAAGCGTCAAGAGAGTGCAAAAATGATCAATGGGCATAGGTAACCAAGCAGAGGCAAAGCAGCTTGAATTGAAAGCTTTAGCTCATCAGCTTTGCTTACAGCCTTTTCGGTGCATCTGTGGGTCGCCAGAGCTGGGCGCTTGCGGCCCTGAAGCCCAGTCCCAAGATAACAAAAAACAAATGTATATCCCCAGATTCACAGTGATTTACCGCATTTTTGCTCTCGTGATGGGGCTATAATTGTCCATCGAAATGAGTATGCAATTATCAGGCAAAACCTGCATAAGGACAAACAGGCGGATTTTCAAAGGCCGCATATCACATTAGGTAAAATTCCGTAACAAACCTGAGTAACCTCCGCCAGGAGTGACTGCTGAGAGACTCGCTGCATCCATTCCTGGCACATCCGTGGCGGTGACCGTAAGACCAGCAGCCACGGTGGAGTCCACCACCACCCAGTTGACACCGTCTGTGCTGGAGACTGTCGAGATGCCCTTCGTGTCGCGGGCGTAGAACACTCCGCCGGTTTCCCCAATAAGAGAGCCGATGTAGGCCGGCAGAGCTGGAGAAGGGTGTTTTAGATTAGCTTGGATTTCACTAGGTGGTCACGTTTAGACTAGCTTATAAACTATATAGTCTAGTTAGATTGACAGCCTGAGTGTTCCTATCCCTACTGAAACTGAAATTAACCCTTCTATGTCCTACATAGAAGGCATTCCAAATAACTCTAGAAACTGAAGTTTTAGTGGGTCCTTACAGGGTTGAAGGAGCAGTCTAGCAATTATTACCTCCGCCAAGGAGGTTACGTTTTGGTAGAGTTTGTCTGTTTGACTGTCTGTCTGTCTGTCAACAAGACAACTCACACTGTTATGGACAGATTATTACAAAATTTAAAGTGATTGTTAGGTTCATACGTTAGAAGGGACAGATGATCAACTTTCGGTGAAGATCCGTCCAACCGTCTGTTTGCTTGCATCTTCTCGGTAGAAAAAAATACATAAACAGATTTTTATGCAATTTGCAGCCGTTGTTGTAGTAGTTACAAGGAATAAATTACTAAATTTTTGTGCTGAACTGATGGCTCATTTTTTAGTTGTCTCCACGTTTGTTTTTATGTCTGTCACTAACATAACCCCAAAAGTTACTCACGGATCTTCATGAAAATTGCAGACGCTGTTATTACTGTGGCGAGGCACAACTGACCAAATTTTGTTGACGATAAAAATGAAAATCCTCGTTTCAGGAGAAATTTGAATTTTACGATAACATTACATAACTTGGCGGAGGTATGGGCTCTGAGAGTGCTCTAATTTTGCTAGTTATTTGTATTGAATAGTTAGACCCTGCGTTTCCACTACAAAGGCATGAAGGAAATAAAGTATGTCGATAGAAGTGCAGAACCGCACCAGCGCAGGCTACCAAAATAGACAAGCGAGCCCTTACACCGCTTGGCGGACTTTCTCAACATTTTATGTTTGCACAGCTGCAGCGCGGTACCGATTATTCCCAACTTCGGGGGGGGGGGGAGTCTCGGGGGCTCTGCCGTTGCTTAAGAACCTTCTGTCGATGCCGTCATAGCTCTTGACGATCCGTGGCTGACTGAACCGGCACACTCCTCTGGGGCCAATTAGCCTGTATCTGCAACACGAACTAATGCGTGTGGGGTTCCACGGAGAAGCTGTAGTCAAGTTGGCTTTACCATTCTACTTTTATGGGAGAGCTCCCATACAGAATCAACAGGCATGGGAACAGCAAGTAAAGAGAGAAGAACAGCCCTCACGGGTATATTATGACAGGCCCTATCCCTGTCATAATAACATATATATGGGCCTTACGACCCCAGGGGCAAACCCGAGTACCTTTACCGCAGGGGATGTTTCATATGGCCGCAATTCCTGCTGACAAGGTTAGTTTTTGTAAAATTAGGTATGGTCTCTATTTCCTTTTCTGCTCCGCGAGGTGGGCTGCCGATTGAGGTAGCGTACCAAGTTCGCGAGACTTCTCTCGTCTCTCACGTGTGGAAGGACGTAAAAGAGGCCACCAACTCGAGTGTCTACTACTATGCTTTGCGCCTTGTTTCCTGCCCGTAGTAGCGCGCGTTGGCCACGCGTGCGGTACTCATTATGGGGTATTTGAATACTGCACAAGTAGTTTCTCTGTTGAAACACCTGAATTGCGGCTACGGAGGTTAAACGAAATGTATAATAATGATAATAGAAGAACAACAAGACAAAGGATCATCAATATGAAAATGGAAAGAAGCAAAAAGGGGACAAAGGAAAGACGTCTCGAAGGCCTAGCTATGGATGGCTGAAGGCAGCGAAATACGCTAATCAAAAGAACGAGTCTCATCAGCTAATCGTCTGAAGGTTGCATGGATCCCTCGCAAACACAGTTTTGAGTTTACCAGTAAAGGCGATAAAATGTTAACCGTCAAATACAGTTTGGTCAACAAATACCGACAGTCGAGATTCGGACAGCTTTTCAAACATGAACGACATGCCAAAAATTCTTTGTACTTTTCTGTACTATTACAACGGACACAGCAACGCCTTCGGACGCTGAGACTAGCGTGTGTACCAGCCTTAAGGTAACGTTCGGGGTGAATCTGACTGTAATCTAACCCGATGAACACACCCAAACGAGCACAAAAACACGAAAGTCAAGTGATATGACTGCTAAAAATCATTCAGTAATTAATAGAAAAGATTACTGATACCCATATATTGCAGCCAGAAAGTAATATTCACAGAGGTATGAATTGCTTCATATTACATTATTCCTTTCGATTTGATGATTGCATTAGGGAGCGAAATAGACACAGCAGCTCCCTCTAGACTTTTGACAGTGGAACTCTGGTTGCACTATTTAATTACACAAGATAAGTGTCTGCTAGAGTAGATCAGGTTAAAATAGTAAAGGTGAGGCTACTGGTTTGGTTTTCCATAATTTGTTGGGTTCCTGCACTTGTTTTCAAGGACCCTTACTTAGGGACAATCCCGTGGATTCAGACATAGAGTAAACTTGAGAGAACTGAGATTAACTATAACAACCTCGCGTAGTAGTAGCACAGTCTAAAATGTAGTTTACGCGACATGCTGGTTCTCATTGCTATATACAGTATGTCGTCGATTGTCAGCATTTCTGGAGGTTTCAACCAATGCTATTAACATAGTAACAAAATTTTTATTTTAACTGGAGCTAAGGCAAACTTTGGGTCAGAGGCCGAGTACGTACGATTCCAAGTGGCGCCATCGACGGTCGAGTAGCAAACTCCGCGCTTCTTCTTGGGGCTGTAGTCGCAGAAGTAAAAGATGCCGTTGGTGGCGTCCCACGCGACCTGCCGCCAACCTCCAGCGTCCGTGAAGATGGTGGGCAGGGCGACGCACGTGTCATCTATTGTCTCCAGTGGGCAGCCGAACCACTCGAAACTGCCGTGGCGTGAAGGAGGTCCAGTTAACAGTAAATAAAAAGGCCCTAAAACATTCAACCTGTTGAGCGTCACGGTTAGCTGTCGAGGCACATTTTCTCAGGGTCAAAAAGCAACTAAGACTGCTCAAGTCGGTTTTGCCACCCAAACAAAGCAGAATATAACACGATTACGTTTTGCATTCTTGATCGCAATCAAGATACGCATGGACTTCATACATAATAGCGCACTACAGCAAATAAATGCACCAATCTTCGCAGTTAGATGTCGGCTAACACGCTATCAGCATTCCGCATGAAGTTTATAATTTTGAGTAATGATGCACCGTGATAGCTATAGTGTTAGTACGCTAACCCATATTTGCCATTGTGTCAGGAATTTGAAATATCGATGGTTAATAGTGACGCGATAACTTGTTGCCTGAGTAACAATGACTTATTAAGTTAAGGGAAGAGTAGGTTTGAAAATCGTAAAGGTGAGTTCACACGACAGTCGAACGAATATGTTCTCTAAGCTCTTCGACCGATTTTTTTCCATTCTTGACGTTGCACACAAACTCGTGTTTTTCCACTAGGAAATCTGGCGAAATAACAGCCGATAGGGCAGTTGGGTTAGAAAGTGTCACTAGCAAGTTTCGGATGCTCTCGTCGTACTTGGAGTGCATTACGATTCAATAAGTCTTGTGCGCTTTTCTTCAGTTTAAAAGGGCACCGCAAGGCAATCGATGCTTAGTTGATGCAACACATTCATTTAGCTGTCGAGTGACCTCGCTTAAGCCTCCTGAAGGCAAGACGCTCTAATTAACCACCTGCTTAACGGTTAATTCAAATTCACTTTAAAAAATCCGCGATTGATTATTGGTAGGCAGACAGTTCGTGGAGTTGCGGACTGTACATTACGCAACACCCAACTCTGGTGAAAACAAAAAGTCTACGTGGTTTCGTTCTCATCTTTGCAAAAGAAGGATTACTCCCAAGTAACCGAGGGAGTATGGTTTAAATTGAAGTAGAAGAGAGTGCGTCAGTGTTCTATGACTAAGCTTCACAGTGACAGTATCGACAACTTTCTAGTAAATAACTATACAACAGAAATCATTTTCATTCTCTAGACTTTAATGAAGTAAGGCGAAGTTGACAACATTGGCTATATTCTGATGTATGGCTTAGAGAAACAACTTCCTGACGCACTTCATTTAAATGCTACCTGTTCTGTTCCCACTCGGGCGTTCAATTTTCAAAATAAAAAATTCGAACATTGGCTACGAGAATCGAATGCTTACGTGACACCAAACGCCTTGTCGTCAGGGGCCGTGTCGACGATGATGAGGCGACCGAAGCGAGCCTCGAAGCGGCACTCGGAGGGCAGAGTGGCTATGTTGTCAGCTGGTACGTCGATCTCCAACTGCCCATGGTACAAATATTATTAGGATGGAAACCAAAATAACCTCGTCTTTTGAAGTGATTACTTAAGCATTTTCGGAAAAGTCTCACATTTGCTACTTTTAGTTGAATTTCAATATTAAGGTCTCAATCGCACTGTCAGCAGTAGTAGTTAACCTAGTTATATAGATTTCATTGGTTCGACCATCAAGAAATGAATGATATTGACGAGCATTTATAAGACACAGTACACTCCATGCATAGGACAGAAGTACTTCATATGCACAAGCCGCACAAAAATTGCGTTGTCAATGAAGGAGTGTTTTAGATGTTTCAAGTTGCTAAGAGAGTTTTGCAAAGTTTTCACCCGGAAAACTTTATATCAACGCTCATGTACAATAAAAAACAGTTGATAAGAAAGCCCTTCAAAATACAGTACAGTCAAATGCTAAGTTCGCCAATTATTTATAATTAGCTCAAAACTTCAATGGATCGCATACCAGCAATATTTCTGGCTTTCATGATGTAGAGAAATCTCAAAACTTGGACAATGGGTTCCTCGTTCGATTCATGTCCAACGATGCCGTAGCTTAAACGTCTGCACATATTTGCTTCCAAACAGCCATAGGGACTCATTTTTTTATTAAATTATCGCGGAAGATAAGGAACAGGTTATTTTTAATACACAAGGCAAACAGTAACAGAGATTTTTATTTCATTTTCTTCGTCTGAATTTTTCACCGAAAATCTAGTGTAGCATTGAAGGAACGTCATGGAAGATGAGGGAGAAGTTATGGCCTAGATTGAAAATTACCATTATATGATTTGCAACATAAATTGCATGATCTCGAGAAAACGATACTGTTGTCTTTCTAGCCAAGTTCTATTCGATACTAACCCCGTTAGGCAAGTGACCTAACCCTCACGGAATTCCTGGCCGATCCAAAAGCGAAATCTATAGACCAACTTCAGGAATGGTCAAAAATTTTGTAAGGGAATGAATACCCGAACAAGTGGCTTCCAAACCGATAACTCACTATAAAGTTTTTTCGAGAATATTCCAGTTATAGTTTTTCGCTCAAATCACCACAGTTTTCCGGAATTAGTCTAAATGCGAACCAAGTAAATGCATTTAATGGACATGCATACACCTCGAGCTTGATATTTTTCAGGAGCCAATAAAAACACGTTCATATTCTCATTTTTGCAGGTTGCCTAAAAGTTGATAACAATAGATAGATACAATAACTGGTATAACACCTACGGTGTTGCCATTTTGGCCCTTACTCAATGCATATTTCATAACTTTGTCATAAGAATATAGAAAAAACTTATTCACGCTCTCTAGAATATATTTTATTAATTGAGAAAAAAAATTAAAATTTAGAATACCTAAAATTCAACAGAAAACACGTTAGTTTCAATAATTTATGTTCTTAAAATTGAAATAGAATAAAAACCTGACCTGATAGAGCAAAATTGCTTTCATTTCAGAATTAAGAATGCGAAAGCCATGTAGAAACACTTGACAAACCCTAAACCTCAAAAATGATGCAGACCAGTGTAATAAATACCACGTGACACAAGACTTCATACGCTACGACAATTGATTCCCATATAAATTATTGTTCATTGTTTTTGTAGGGTAAAAATATAATTCAATTGCAAATCTCAAAATCTGACTGAAATTTTTATAACCTCTTTCATTCGGGGAACACATCGTGGGAACACACAAAGCGAGATATTCGTAAGAATCATTCTCGCCATTGGGAAGAAGTGTCAATTTGCATAAGCGCAATGTATACTAACAATCGGTATTTTTAACTGATATAAGTGTCCGCTGATCCACTGACATGCTATTCCCGTTTGCTATCCGACCTTTTTTTTTTTTTTTTGTCCCTTCAGTGTTTTTGCTGTAGTTGTCTTTTCCTCGTTTCTTATTTCTTCCACCCCTATCGCTTAGGTGCAATAAGAGCAAATTTTAGGCGCAAAAGGAGTAATATTTAGGTGCAATAAGAGCAAATTCTAAGAGCTATAACTGTAATATTTTGAGCGCAATAAATTCGGGCTCTAATAATTACCGTCTCCATTAATGGAGACCGCGTATGCGAAGAATAACCAACATGTGCGACTCGGGCATCAGGGAACTTTTGACGTCGCTTGACAAGAAGCTGAGCACCAGTGGGGTGCTGCGTGACCACAGAAATCAGGTTGCTCTACACTTCAATACTAGGATATTCGTAATTTTTTATTGAACTAGATGATGGCCGGTAATTTTATGCAGTAATGCCAGAAGCCGTCCTCTGTTATACGAAAGAAAAATAGCAAATATCCTCGTATTTGGTACTGTGCAGCACCTCAACTTTAATACTCAAAGGCCGTCACTGGTTGTCATTATAAAAAAAAGGCATGTCATGTATGAAATTTAAAACTCACAAACTTTTGCTATTGATCTGTATTGTTCCAACGACTTGTGCCCTACCATGTTATATCATAAAAAACAGAACGGAGTATCGTTTAAAACTTTCAGCGCAAAAAGGCAAACTTCAGAGCATATTTCATGCGAAGAAACCCACAGGTCGATCTCTTCACAAAGTTAAAGCAACGGCGAAAAGAAAGCAACCGCAAAAATCGTGTTATTGCGTCCAAACGTGTGCTGCGGAATCAAAATCATTTACAGCACATATTACACAGTAGCCAAAAAAACAGATGTCTACCGCTGGTAAACATTACCTTCGGAATCTCAGTTTGCGAGACGAAACACTCGCCCATCGTTATTATTGATTTCTAGCTTAAGTCTCTCTTCACTCAAATTGCAAGAGTCCAAAATGACTAAGAGGGTATGCCATACCAAGGTAGGGAGGGCTTAAGCTAGGAATACATTTATAGTAATATGTCATGCACAGCGATGACAGACACAACAAATAAACGAAAACCATTTAGACTACCATCGGTATACGATGACCTTCCTCGTCCTCTATTGATCACTTCTAGTATTTACGAGCATTTACTGCTCTTTTTATTCATTCATTTCCCCACCGCTAGTTACGAGCATCAGCCGCAGTATCACGGGGTATTGCTTAGTCATATATTTTTTAGTAAATATCGTTTGTGCTTAATAGACACTAACAATAAAGTTAGTTATTCCGGTCTTTCAACAGTTCTCTCGGCTTCACATCTGCCGACTGTACACGAGCTGACATCCGGGCCCCCCGTAGCTCTGCTCATTTGCGTTTTAGACTTCCCCCCGACAACATCCATGCTCCCATCACTGATATAGAAATAAAATTCTGGCTGACACAACAAAAATCAATGCTTATGACTCTCATACTGATCCCTTCAAACTTGAGCTCAAATTTATCGACAAAAACTATAGATTTTTGAAAAAATTGTTAGACCAAAGCATCATTACTGACTAGCTACCGTTCACTTTACAATTCAGGCGCTTCCCCTTACGACCAATTCTAGCTGCATACAAAACAACGTCCTACCCTATTGCAAAATTCCTGGCTTCATTACTTGAACCTTTATCAATCAATCAGTACACTTTGCTCAATTCATATGACTTTCGAGACCGAATCAAAAACCTTCCATTGCTTCCCAATGCCTACTTGCCAGCTTTGACATCACCGCTCTTTTCACCAACATCCCCGTAGAGGAAACCATAGACATTATTTGTAACAAAATCTTCAATGACACGGACTTGTTTTACAACATGGATAAGCCTACCTTCAGAACTTTCCATAGCCTTGGCATCAAAGATTCCTTCTTTATGTTTAATAATAGACTGTACAAGCAAATAGATGGAGTTTTCATGGGCTCCCCGCTGAGTCCGTCGCTGGAAAATATATTTCTGTGCCATCATGAAACCCTTTGGCTTAACGACTGCCCACATGACTTCAAATCGATCCACTATAATCGTTATGTAGATGACACCTTCCTCATATTCAACAATCAAGCAGATTCCGATCTATTTCTGCAATATTTGATTATTTGATTGATTTTCGTCAGTAATTTTATATTAGAATGTTTACTAAAACATCCTATTATCAAATTCACTACCGAAAATCAATCAAATAATTCTTTAGCTTTTCTCGGTGTTGTAACAGAAAACCCACATTCTCAGGCCTCGAGACAAGTTTTTTCAGTCACTGCTACGATCAATTCAAAATCAATGCAATAAAAACTTTACTATTTCGAGCATACCATTTATCTTCCTCCTACCTTATATTTTCAAACGAAGTAAAATTTCTCCGAACATTCTTCAAAAATAGCAGTTACCCGCACCATTTTCTGGACCACCACTGGACATTGTTCCTAGACATACTGTTCGATCCCGGCATTAGCAAACCCTCGGTCAGTAAATTGGACTTCTTTCACTCGCTTCTGTACTACTACGAGGCATCTGTTAGTGCAGTAAACACTTTGAAAACGTTCCTCTCTGAAGCCTACCCACATATCAACTTCAAATTTTCATACAAAAACACATTTACCATAGGGTCCTATTTCAAATTTAAAGGCCACCCCCACCACATTTGTCCAGTGTTATCTACCGTTATCAGTGCCAGGCCTGCAGCGCCTCATACATCGGTAGCAATGGAGAACACTTCAAAGCCTGTACTGATCAACATTTAGGTGTATTCAGTCGTACCGGTTTACCACTCGCAAAACCCTCCCATTCAGCCCCCGCCTACATGCTGAGAAAAATAACCACCCTATCAGCAGAAATTACTTTTCCATTATAGAATTTTCCAATCCCATCGAACTCACAACATTAGAGTCCCTACACATCCACAAAACCAGACCCAGCCTCAACATTATGACCTCGGCTGTACTGCTTCATACTGTCCACAGTTTGCTTCACATCTGCCGACTGTACACGAGCTGACATCCAGCCCCCCACGTAGCTCTGCTCATTCGCGTTCTAGACTTCCCCCGACAACATCCATGCTCCCCTCATTGATATAGAAGTAAAAGAAATAGTTATTTATAGGTTGTACGTTTGTTTTTTTTTTTTGTGATGAGATTTTTCATCCTCAAACGTTTAATTTTAAATTGAGCCGACTTCTATTAACTAATTTTTAATCTTGTGTAGCGTACCTGAAAGCCCTACACATAAATGATGGATGTCGCTCTACTTTACTTGCCAAGAATCTTCACTGTGGGAAAAAATATGAAGTTTCAAGAGCCACGATATTCGCAATAGTATATTCTCGTATATGTCTCATCGAAAAGAGAAAAAACTATTGCTTCTTTCCATCTTTCATGCATGGGGGAAGTTCCAAGTAGGCTCATGATAATGCACCTCTGAGCTGATTTTGAAGCAGTGCCACCAATAGAAATATGAATGTTTTACAGAAAGTTCCATGGGGTTATTAGTTTTCGATGTTAAATTTCTTACATCGAAGTTCAGTGTATTTGCATGCCAGTCGTAAATCACATTGAGCTTGCTTACTTTTCCGTATAAAACTTGAGAATGATATATGCTGTAGAGCTTGAATGGTAGTATCATTAGAAACAGAGCATCTTTATCCAAGTGAAGAAACGTACGATGGTACTGTAATTCTTACCGTGCAAGGTGAGATGAAGCTGATCCCGTTGAACGAGTATTCCACCCTGAACTTCGCTACGGGTTTCTTCCCAGCAACCGGTGTGAACTGAATCCGCGTGACGCGAGTTTTCTTGAGGAAGTCAATGGTGATGGAGTGGTCCCAGCCGGGGCCGGTACGCACCGCTGGTGACCAGCCTGGGACCCACGAATAAATGAGAAGAGTAATTAATTGGCGGTCTTAGGGTCCGATTTTGAGCTGAACAGATTGCAATTTAACCAAAGTACGCACCTGAATTAATTACACATATTCACCATTAACTCCAGCGTTGTTTGAGATAAATCGACCTCTCCTTCAACCTTCAGCTCATCATTATCCACCAGACCGCACCTTGTCAAACCATTGTTCTTTTACCACGTCCCTCACCGGAAATCTCACTGATGTTTCACGCGGCTGGCATGCATTTGTGCTACGGCGGTCATCCCATTTAGAACCAATACGAAGTTTCGATTTATCCATAGGTTCTATTACATTAATTTTTGCAATAAATAATTATAATATAATGAGCCACCATATTCTGCATTTAAAAAACAAATGAAGAAACTATTCAGTGATCTAAAATCAAGATAAAAAATAAGATCAAGTGCTTAAACGTGCTAAATTAAAGAATCGGGCAATTCATTCTCAACTACCAAATATGTTATGATGTCGCCTGTAGTTCCGTATACCTATTGGTTAATCTGCATGTTATGCTAGCAATATTAGATATTGGAAAAACAGGGTAACAATGCTACAGTCTCAGGAACAACAGGACTTGATTTTGAGCTACTGTAGTGATTTGTGATGTAATCCCACCGCCTGACATGCACTCCGCATTATTTTTGTTAGTCAAACTTCAATTGAACGGAATTTAACATAGGAATCAAAGGAGAGGAAATGAACGTCATTGCAAATAAAGCAATATTGGCAGCGGTATTTACAGTAGAGCAGCAATACAGAGCTGAATACAGTCATGCCAATGATATGGACTTTCATAAAATTGAGGTCATACAGATATATCTATACTCAAATGGATTTGAAAAGAGTTATTTGGAGACAAATAAATTCGCTCCAAGTTGAACGAAGTTGAATGGAGTTAGAAATTTACTGAGTTAACTGAAGCTCCGTGGATTTATATAGTGCTGAACTGTGTAAAATGAATTTGTAAATATGGATGGAGTGCGATCGGTTTACCTGGATTTATTTAGAGCTTTGTGAAGGAAATTGTAAGAATCTATATGGAACTGAATGCAGTAAATCTTGTTACAATTGAGTTTTTTGCAGTAGAATGAAATTGAATAGAAATTAAAATAATAGAATGGAGTTATGTAGAAATATAGTAATATAAGGATAATATTGAAGATAAACGGAGTTAAATTCAGGGTTAAAAATGGAGAGTAATGCAATTAAATTAGGTTGGACAGTAAATCTAAGTAAATTTAATTAAGTCTATTAGAGTTATTTTATGATCAGTTAAGTGGAATTTAATGACTTAGGAAATAATTGAGTCAAGTAGAGGTCAATGACCTCCACCTAGGACCTGCTTGATAAGATCTGAAGTAATGAAGAGCTGATAATCATAATAGAGCTCTTTATATTGAATTTTGATCCTCAACGTGAATGTACAATGTAAAATTGCATCTTAAAATCTCAGTTCAACCATATTGTTATGTTTATTAGCTCAGCCAAAGATGTTATTATTATTATTATTATTATTATTATTATTACTTTTTTTTTTGGTTTGAGCCTTTGCACGTGTCTAATCTGCAACCTAGATAACTCAAAAAAGTAGCGACTGATACTTATTAGATTTACAGGGAATGTTAGGTGTACTAGGAGGAATAGATGAATAACTTTTAGTGAAGATCCGTTTAATCATTTGTGTGTTTGTCTGCCTGCTTTTCTTTATTTTCTTGGTAATATAATTCAAACAGTTATAAAAGAATCGACATGAAATTCACAGAAACTGTAGAGAATGTTACGAAGAACAACTGACTTAATGTTTGTGATGATTTGCCGGTACTTTTGTCTCTGTTCGTTTTCTATGTAATATCAGTCACATAACCTATAAAGTTTATCTAAAAAAAATTATACAAACAGATCTTGATGACATTTGCAGGAATTGTTATAAATGCTGATTGACACAAGTGAACAAATTTTGGTGATGATTGATTTGTCAGTTTTTGTGACCTACTGTATATTTGTTATGCTGTTTGTAGAAATATAACTCTAAAAGTTACAAACAAATCTTCAATGCAATTACATGAACTATAGTTATTCTCAGGAGGCACAAACAACCAAATGTTGGTAACGATAAAAAGGAAATCCTCGGTTCAGGACCAATGTCAATTTTCCATCAGCACTGCCTTGATTGTGTGGAGGTATGCGCTCTGAGTCGTCTAGTTACATAGCGAATTTAAATCAGAAAGAGCAAGTTCTGTTCGTATCGGTCGTTATCGCCTTAAAGAATGGTTTTAAAAGTTAGTTTATACGTAATTCTATGTGTTTAGAATACTCAATCATAACTCCACTCCATAAACCAAACTACTTGAAAAAATAGCTCAGTCTGCTTTGCACTCCTTCTAGCTTTAATTATATACAGTAGAGTGTTGCGACACGTTCGAATGGGCGTCGAAATTTAACTTTCGAGGCTTGACGTTTCCGAAACTTCAGACAGAAGCTCTGGCTTCTTCTGAATCCTGCTGCAAGTGTTAGAAGCGAAGCGATTACAAAGTGCCTGAGCAAAGCTCCATTTTACGGAGCAAGATTGAGTTTCCGGAAGTCTTTTCCGTAACCGATTAAGGGCCAATGCCTGAAACTCAATAAAGCCGGTCGAAGCCAGCGCAGCTGCGCGAAGTTTCGAGCTGGTCAGGCCTCGAAGGTTTTATTTTGGCACCCATTCAAACACGACTTTACTGTATACTACAATTTTCGTCCTTTACTGCTGTTGTAAGTAGATGAAGAATGTAGCTACCTCATGCGTCACGACCACTCGCAAGTTATGAGCTAAGTTGCGTATACTATACAGCCACTTGAATATAAGAAAATGGAGATGTAAATTTAGGTCCGTTTTGTAAAAAAAACTGTACATATAATGTCACTCACAGACGACCTTTTTTCCGTCCTTAAGGACACGTGCATCGTAATCTGATCACATTAAACAGCTAGTGGTCAACTCCTTTAAAAATCGTCATGACATACATTGGGAGAGACATCCTCCACAGCTAAGAACTCCTTCTCCACGAGTCGCTAGAACTTAAAAGTCAAAGCTTCCCAGGCCATTTTAAGCTGACTTCTTCTCACTTCCGCTCCATCTCTATATTTAAGCTCCGCATATCAGCAGCCATCGATCATGCTTGCGGGCCTTAATGACCATCGCTTTGGCGTAGACTCTCCTCCCCTTCTTTTGTATTTTTTCTCCTTTCTTTTTTTCTGTTTCGTCTTCCATTTTTTCTCTTCTCGTTTCTCCATTCCTCTGCATTCTACTAACATAACGGCAATAGCTCATAGAGGGCCGGGGTGTAAGTCCCGGTGTCTTTTTGGGAATGGGCCTGTTGGTTCGTCTACTGCCGCCTATCTAATCTAATCTAATCTAATCTACATTTCTTAGCGTTTCAAAGAGAGCTATTGCAACCAAATTTTGGCTTGGTGTTTTAGTGTTGAAACTGCGTATTTTTTTTTATCTTTAGCCCCGTTTCAGTAGTCATGAGTACCAGCCAACGTCTTAGCTAACATTTCCTCCTTCAAGTGCGGTGTGTAAGGTACACAGACTTTGTTTACTCCTAGGAATATAATGGAGAATAGAACCTGAGCAGCATAATAATACAGCTTGGTATATGAATGTAGTTAACTTATACACACTATTGCTATAGCGTCACCACTATTTAACCCACTCCATGTTAATACAGTGCATACTGTATACTCACCTGCACCGGTGGGGATCGCCTGGTCAGGTCCGGCGGCGGCGTTGATGGCTGTGGAGGCACTGAACTGACAGGCAGTGAGGGAGGCCAGGCCGAGGCTCTCGTAACATTCTGAGGGAAGACAAGCATCACAGTAATTAGGCGATTATCACATTCAAACAGTGCGGTACGATAGTCTAGTCGATCACCTCCACCAAAAAGTAATGAAAACAACGGAAGAAAAAGTTTAAAAAGGTAACAGATTTCCTAAACTGGATTTAACCACTTTTATTTTATATTGTAGCTGAAAATTAAAATATTATATTAAACAATCAGAATAGAAAACTCAAGCAATGTACGTGTAAGCCAGCCAAGTCCATGCCATGGTGTTCCTAGCGAAGAAATGGAAGGAACGTGGAGGATGTCAGCAAAATGAGAGAAGAGCAACATATAGAGGAACACTGCGCTCGGGGACAGAATGATAGCCGGAAGAAAAGAATGAATGGAAAAATATTGTCAAAAGCAGCAGGAAAAATAAAAGAAGCAAGGTGGAATATAAAGGAAGTCTCCTCTTGGTTATATCGATGCTGGCGTAATTGACTTGCAGTGGGTGGATTGAAAACTTTCCTTACGGCCACGAGTCAAGTATTTTGACTAACAAAATTGTGTCTTGCAGAGAGGAACAAAATCTGCACTTGTGCGAGATATAACGAAGACAAAAGAAAACATGAATACTTTAGTTATGAAATTCAGTGCCACAGTATTTTAGTCGGCAAATGAATTTCTGCAGTTCATTCTTAAAAAGTCACGCGGTCATCACGGCTGCGTTACGCGTAGGGCTCTTAGTACACTCTATTAATACTAGTGTTGTCTAGGCAGAGATCCTCGTGCGTTTTTCGATTCACTCTTTTAATAATATCCCCATCAAGGTGGAAATCCTCATGAAAATTTTTTGTTCACTTTTCCAAGACTATCGATAAAACAGTCTAAATATTGAAACATTGGTGAATCTATGTGCATTAGTTTTCCCTGGGCAAGTAGACTTCTTGAGTCTCAGAAACACACAAGGAGAAGACCTTTTGCATCAATACTCAATGCTAGAGCTAGAAAAAATCACAATTGAAACCAAGAGCCCATTTGACTTCACAAATAACGGATTCACAAAACAAATGGAACAGTTAGCTAAAAGCGTAATAAGGAGTGTAGAACTTCACACTAAAGTATATAAAAAAGAAGCCAGTGAGAGATAAAAATAAACGGACTCTTGTCGTATGCAAGGGAAGTGCTACTGCCTGGTCCTCTGGAATGACGGCATAGTATCCTTCTGTTCATTCCTTTGTCCATTTCCGCAAAGAAAATGTGAAATTTAAATTGATTAAAACTTACGAATACTTCTGCATGGACTTGAGCAGCTAAACTGAATTATACGTTCAAGTTATTGTTTGTAAACTTTACTCTCGTAAGATTTTCCTCACGAAAATGAACTGAGGACTGCAGTGATGCATATCTTCTGCTCACTATATAGAGGCACAGCTTTGGTTTACGACCTAAAAGACTTACCCATAAACTATGTAACTGATTAAGAGTCTCGAACATATGCATTTGAAATTTGCAATGCACGTGGTATATACCGTGTTGTGGACTGGAAGATTAGTTGGCGAACGCTAACCATTGCTGATCTTGCACTGCATTGTTAATAATGCAGTTCAAATTAAATTTCTGGTCCTGATATTTGTAGGTCTTTGGGCTGTGCATAGTCGGCAAGTAAAGTGCAAGTTACCTACTGCAATTCAGAATGGGTAAAGTAAACCTTCGCTAGCATACTGTTGGGTGAAGACAACTGATACCGTACTCGATTTGATAAGAGTAACGATACTTAGGGCATGTTCGATTGGACGCCAAAATTAAGCTGTTGATGATTGATTTGTGCAAAAATTCAAGCGCGCAGGAGCACTGGCTTCGACCTTGTGAATTGAGCTGTAGGCACAGACTCTGAATCGGTCACTCTTGTGACCTCCAGAAACTCAGTCTTGCTCCGTAAACTAGAGTTTTCAGCAGGATGAGCGCAATCGGGCCATTTCTAGCCCCTGCAACACGATTCAACGTGACAAAGCCAAGGTTCCGGTCTGCATTTCCGGACAAGTTCAGTCAAGTGGGTTTGGCTTCCATAGACTTTGACGATCTAATCGAACGCGTTCTTATTACCTTTGCCAAAAAGGTAATGTTTATGTCGGAGTTTGTCTGTCACCAAGATAACTCAAAAAGTTATGGACGAATCTTCATGAAATTTACAGATATTGTTAGGTATGTTAGGAAGAACAGTTGATAATGTTTTGGTGATAATCCGTCCGCATCTTATCTAAACCTTCGGGGCAAATGAAAATCGTTCTGTTATATGTGATCTTGGGAGAAGTTGCGTTATAGATTCGTTCTTTAAGTTAGAAAAGCAATACAAACACTGAAATGACCGCAAATAAATACTCTAGGAGTTTAGCTATGCAGTCATTTCTTGTACATAGTGATTCTAACTCTCCCGAGGCCGAAATAATTTGTTGCCCCAAAAATTACCTTATCTCTACCAGCGGATCTTTATGAAATGTACACAAACTGTTATGAATAATACGAGAAACAACTCCGCAAATTCAAAGATTTGCTTGTCCACTTATCTGTTGCGCTCTCCCTTTGCCTTTCTATTGTAAGAACGTAACTCAAAAAGAAATTAAAGGATCTTGATGAAACTTGCTAAATCAAAGCAATCCTGGATTCAACACAGTTATTAATTTTTCATTACCATTGCTTTGCTTCATGGAGTACTGCACTCTCTGAGTACTTTTCTAGTATTATTACTATCATTATTATATTATACATCTCGGGAAGAGATAAGGAACATATTGTAATATATATTGTCACATTTTATGATTTCAGAGTTCCGTTTTACTGCAAGCTGATTTGAAGAAGCAGACCACATTTTACTTCTTTGTTACGCTATTTGTAATCTTTAGTCTTCCATAAAGTCTCCTTCATATTGTTCGTCTCTATGCCACATTATTCCGAGAATCGAACCACCACCAGTAATACATTTCACTTATCATGGCAAGCAAAACGTGGAACTCATGCATGAGCTTGTTTCCACACAGGCTCATGTGGGTGGAGGAAGTCGGGAAAGAAGAGGAAGAACAGAGGCAAGCACAATCAGCAGGAGCACCAAAATATAAGTGAATAAACTGACACAGAAGAAACATGTTCAGTAAGCCTACCTAAAACTAAAGTAAACTTTGGTCTTCCCTGGGCGTGCTTTCCCGTAACATAAGAAACGCGAGCTTAAACTAAGTAAATCCAATGGCTACGGTACTGAAAGTCTGAGTCACACATAAGTTTTCGGACCATGCGTTGTCAGCGAGGTTACAGCACAGTGCGTTTGATCTCGGAAATCGTGGTGCACTATAACAAAGTAATTTACATACTAATTGATGCCAGACACGAGAACTGTATACTTAAATTTTCTTCCCGATAGTAGTAGTCGTCGATTTGTGGACGACTTCAAATTTTTCACTATATAACTTACCCGTGCCCTGGATCTGGAAAGGCAGGACGGCGGTGGTGCCGCAGTAGCGGGGGGTGGTTGGGTCGGTGAAGGTGGTACACACGAGACGCACCAGCGCAGCGGCATCAATGAGGCCGAGTCCCTTGACCATGTCATTGTTGGGGTCCACTTGCACGGTGAAGTTCAGCTCCAGGTAGTCCGTGAAGAACAGGTTCGTGATCTGTAAAATATATCCTGAACTGCTTTACTCTTATCAATGTGAAATAGCCCGCTTCGTTTGCTTACTCGATGGAAAGTTCCCTGCCATAATTCTGCAAGTTCGACATAAAACGCATCACCACCCTTCTATTGCCGTAGTCATCCTATACAATCGAGCGTTCGTCATCGCGTGTTCATCTGAATGAGCGCAATCTTCGAACTGACCTTCAAATATCTATTTTACTCTACATAAAAATTACTAATTAATTAGCATACATTCTCCGTGCATAACAGTGCTTCAGTTACGCGCAACAAAGTTATGCCCGATTTTCTAACGAGGTAGGAATACTTAGCTCCAACAAACCACAGTACGCGATAGCAAATTTTTATACGCGCTTGCAAACATTTTGAATAGATGTGGCTCTGGTGACGTGTTGAGGTTTGTTTTAGCACACGGATATATTCATTGTTTAAGTGAAACGGTATTTGCTTGTCCTTTCTTATACTGGTGATGAAATCAGACAGAGGGCCCTGAGTACAAAGAAAATATGGAAAATAGTGGAAATCAGAATATATTATTACTGAAATCACTTTAAAATAGTCTGCCCAGGAACTGCTCATGAGTTTTTTCACGCACAAAGAAAACTTACTAGGGGAACCATTGTAATCTTTTAACGCGCAAAATTTCTCATGCGGGCGGATCAGTCGTATGTGACTAGTACCGCCTGTGTTTTAGGTAAATAGATTTTTTAAACAGTAATGCCACCCCTGTAATGGGACATGACACGAATAGAAGTCCACGTTTTTCCTAATTTCGTTCGCATTTCAAACCTTGAAGCGAGGCATGCCGTTACTGGAAGTATATCGCTAACATTTAAAATAATTTTTTTTTAACTCACGTCAAAATCGAGGTAATGATTGTTGGTGAAGTTGTAGGCAGTGATGTTGCAGGACTCGGTGTCGGTGCCGTCGACAAACATCACAGGCTTGGGCAGCAGCACTCGCACGATAGCGTCGTTTAGCTCCTGACGAGACTCGTTCATGAAGTGCGACACTCGGTAGGTCATCGGTATCTCAGGCTTGTTGCTGCAAAAGCAAACAGACATAAACTTTTAATTATTGACGTGATTTATCGCCGCATGAATTTGATGACTTACTGTTATATTTTCACACAAGACTCCCATTTCCCACTGAGACGAACATTTAACGTCAATAAACCTCGATAAGCAAGTTGTTTGCGACATTATTCACGACTTCAAAACATATTTGATCCAAGGACGTAAGGAGCAAAGTGTTAATTGAGCTGACACAGAGCTATACTTGAAAAAATCTTCAGACCGGGTCTGACACATGAATATGAGCCAGGGTCAGTTCGGTGACAGTTCCTTTAAGACTTTTAGCCTTTAAATTCATGATTTTGTGTTTTCCTTACTCGTTCGCACAACACTACTGGAAACGTTGCATGTACCCTATGGAAAAAACGGAAAATATTATACCTTTTTCACAATCCACAAGTGTGTAATGTATTTTGACTATTTATAAGTTGAACTGAAATTAATGTGAATAAATAGGCTTACAAAATTATTTACCCGTACCTACAGTACAAGCTGATGGAATATTTTGTTATGTTCTTCTACACAACAATCCATATCAACGAAATGATGCGCTAAAATCCTAGCCACCACATCAGCCGGTTGTTAGGTTGTATCACTAATGAAGTATATATTGGATATTTCATTAAATTTGGAGATGAATAAAATCCATAAGCCTGTTCATTTTCATGCTGCATACAAGGAAATAAAACGAACACGTAGCAGGAACTGACAATGTCGAAAGACTACGGTGTAAACGCTGCTTGAGGTGCCCCGACCAACTGGAATTTGTACCTATGTTCATTAAGCCTCAAGTCTTATAGGGAGAAGAAAATTGATATGAGCCTGACCTGTCTTTTCTTCCCTGAAAAACTCTATTGATGTTTGGGATATCTTACGTCAGCTGAGAGTACAAAAGACATGCTATTGGTTCTATTGTCCACCATTCGTATTCCATAAGCAAAAAATTCATAATAGTAACTGGTTTGTTTTGTCTTGTGAGAGGACAACTTTTCGTTAAAAGAATTTGGCTTACTCGAACCTTATGTGTCTATTACAGGCAGCTACATATAGTTTCAAGCTACGCCGAGGTTAGCTACTGAAATTCAGTAGCGGCAACAAATTCACAGACAAATGTTTTGAACAGTAACTACGTTTAAACTTATATCAGCAAAGGAAGAGAAAAGTATTGCGATGTAAGAATCGATACAGCGAAAGAATTATTGCCGGGAACGTGGAACAACAAACAGAAAGAGTAATGTACAACACAAGTTCACAACTACGTAAGTCAAGATAGAGTCGCAAAAACATGCGCGAGTCAATAACAGCGTAGCTTGAGAGTTACACGTAACTCGTAAAGTTTCCATATTTTACGCATGACTTACACTCGATCGAAAATAAGGTCATCAGGATAGGTGGTGAAGTTGAAGTAGGTGCGAAGCATCATCAGGTCTAACGCTGCGTCTCGGACAAGCTGAAGGTTCTTGGTTACCACGTAGATCACGCTACCGAACTGTTGATAAAAAAGAACAAGATGATCAACAATGCCGACTATTTCATTTGATAGCAGCAATACCTACCTTCAGCATGTATAGCAATGTTGCCTAGTCTCTGAATAGGGACCTGTCGCGCATTAGTGCTTGGTGCTCAGCCTAGTGTATCAAGCTCAATGCCAGTAAGACCAAGTCTATCATTATCAGTCGGTCTCGGACACTGTTACCGCTGCATCCACATCTGATGGTATGGTCAAGTGGGATAGGAAATGAAAGGTTCACAGGAAGGGCACGGAATGAACTTAATTTTTTTTTTTTTGCAAGAGAAGGAGTTCATTTCTCACCCCTAATGCGCGTCTTTCATTTTTTCCTTCACTTGACTATAGAAGACACTTAGCTTCAGGAATCGAGCTCCTTGGAGATTCTCGGTCTTGTCGTTGATGAGATTTTACTTTTGAACCTCATATTAGGTGACTGGTGTCACGTGCCTCCAGTAAGATTGGGCTCCTGCGTGAGGTGAATTCTGTGTTTGGTGACAGTGAGGTTGTGCGCAGATGTTTTTATGCTGCTTGAGTTGGAGTACTGCTCACCAGTCTTGAGTTCAGTTGCTGACAGTCCCTTGCGTCTGCTGAACTGACTTGTTAGTTCAGCTGGCGGGCTGCGCGCAGAAAATGATCTAGTGCATTTATCCCATAGGGGAAGGGTGGCCGGACTCTTGTATGTTTTATAAGGTGCACAACAATGAGAGACATTGGTTGTATTTTTCTATACCTGCCCTCAAGGTTTTAAGGAGGATTACTCGTGCTGCAGCTGACGCGCACTCTTTCACTTTAGAGAGTGTTAGATGCAGAACTCTTCAGTTCCGTCGCTGTTTCGTGCCTAGATCTATTGGGGTTTGGAATTCATTGCCGGGATCGGCGTTCGATAGTGTTGGCCTGCAGGTTGAGTCAGCTGTTAATGGCTTTTTGTAGGATTTTCTTTAGCAGCGTTTCGGGCATCCCGGTGTAGCAAAATGCTTCACGCACGGCCGTGAAGTTTCAATAAAAACAATAAAACATTAGTCAAACACACAAACAAACCAATAGATCTTCACGATAATGTGATTATTGATTTTTCAACATTTTTAATAATTCTTGTAAATTTCATGAAGATTCGTTCATAACAACTTGAGCTAGTTTGCTAAAAAACTAACAAACAGAAATCAAACACAGAGACCAACTACAACGCCTCGTAGCGTAAGACGAGGTGGGAGAAAATTGGGAGAAAATTCCACGCCGTCGTTATTCATGGCCAGCATACTCTAGAGTTTTGGCAGTTTTTACATCTCAGTTAATTCACCCGACTGTCGGAAACAGCTCAACTCCTTCTGTCTGTTTTTAGGTGAACACACAACAATGTTCATCGCCGTCATTTTCAATGGCCAGCTTATTCTACTTTTTATGCATTGCTCACATCTAGGTAAACCCACCAGACTCCCTGCAAAAAATTATATTATACACATTGGTCGACTCTTTCTACCTGTTTTTGGGTGGACAAACAAATGTATATACGCATATGTACCTAAATCTTCTACGAAAACATTATCACCGTTCCTCGCTCGCTCGCGGGAGATGACAAGCAAATGAACAAACAGATTATCACAGAAATTTGGCCATTTCATTCTCTTAATATACCTAACAACTCATATATTTTATAAAAATCCATTCATAATTCTTTGGGTTACGGTACTAAGCAACAACAGGCAGACAAACAAATAGACAAACGGTTGAATGGATCTCCACCCCTAGTTAAGCATTTATTTCTACTAACGTGCCTAATAATCCCGATAAACTTCGGAAAGATAAGTCCACGGCCTTTTCAGTCATCTTGGTGACAAACAGTCAGGCAAACAAACACAACAAAAACAAAGCCGCCTTGGCGGAGGTAATAAAATCAGCTATCCCAATTTTAAAAAGTACCTATGCTTCAACGACGCAATAGATGGAATCGACCTATCTTTCCACTACTTTTTACGGCCCACTCATTATATCAACGAGGTAGGTAATGCGGCAGAGTGATGACACTTCAATAGAATATTATAATTATTATAAGGAATTCAGACATGAAGAAGACTGTTTGTCGCAATGCAATGAACGTGAATGCTAGTAAGAAACATAAATTCGCTAATACAGGTAAACATTGGGAGTCAATCATATAATGTTAATTTAGGACACTGACATGATCTAAACTTGATGAAAATTAACTTGAATATTTTGTTACCTATGGCCATTTTAGGGATTTTTCCACTAAATGCATTGCTGTGTACCATAACCAATTCGTTCCTTTTAGAGATCGCTTTGATAATTAGAGGCTGGATCCGTTTTATCAATGAACTATGGGACCTACTAGAAATGGGCTGTCCAACATAGTGTAATCTGTGACTAACCCTAATGTGAACTAATAGTTGAACATTTGTCAACTACCCACACCGCTTTCAGACGCGTGTTTCCTCTTTCTAGACCTATGCCAAGAAGAGCAGTTATTAACGGATCTTTATGAAGCTGCTGAAAATGGTAGGAATGTTACGAGAAACAAAGGACTAAACTTTAGAAATGATCAAGAAGAAATCCTGAATGAAGGGCCATATTGAATTACACAATAGAACTGTCCGCTCGGCGGAGGTCTGCACTTCATAATAAATAATAGTCATCTAGTTTGCCTCTTCCGCTTCGAAACTTAAAATAAAATAACACCAAAAAAATTCATATTGTTCTTGCCAAGCATGGGGATGGTACACAGTAAAATTCTGCCGTACTAAAAAACCGTTTCTGACTGAGAGCAACCCCTACATTTTTCTGCCTTTAATTAAACAGCACCTGCCGTAGTCGTCCAACTGACAAATTCACTAATTCGACCATGAGATCCCTCACCTTAACTGCAATGGAGACTGGAATAATAGCTGCGTCCGTAGCGTTGAGGTGGTC
>LQNS02276925.1:13877700-13890386 GCA_001587735.2 Parhyale hawaiensis | reverse complement strand
AATTCTGTGAACCTGGTTTGCTTGTTCATTTACTTGCTTGTGCCTTGTTTGACACAGCTTCTTCGCTTTTAGACGGGAAGAAATGTGAAGGACTAGGGCACAGCCGCATTCTTTCGATGGGTTATCTCTTTAATTCGATTGTATCTGTGATACGGAAGTTAAATTAAACTGAGCTCGGCCTCAAGAACGGGCATGATCAAATCATCGGTTCCATGGGCTATACAACTGAAATACGTAACATATAAATTGACTTTGCTTACAGCCTGGGTTTTGAATATTCGTTAGAAAAGCAAAGAATCTGTTGATAGTGAACCGTACAGGCCGCTCCTTGATGGGCAGCAAAGGACGGCCGAATAGCAGGTGATCTATGCCCAGCCAAATAACATCTGCTTTAGTGCGAAAGCCAAGACGAACGTGATGACGACCCAACGGGTCACGGGTCTTCTAGTATTTTACATAAACACATCATCTCAAAAACTAAGGCCTAAATCAAATAAGTTGTATGAACATAATGTTTCTTTTTTAAAAATACACGTTTTGAGCAAGTTTCAGAATAATCAGTCCACAATTGATCCTTTCTGGTCCCAATGCTCGCCCCCCCCCCTGAAAAATGTACAATTTGAGAAAGTTCTACCCAACTTTTTTATAATGTCATCATATGGAATAGAAAAATACATTTGAGAGCCGTGAAAGAGAAATGTACACAGAGACCCCCTAGAGCCTGGACTAAACTGAATTACGGGGATTTGTGTTATCATTTTCCAATCTGAATAAAAAAGTAAAGATTAAGTCACTTTCACGGCACACCCTTAGTGTAGGGAACCCATTTGCACTAGATGCTGCTGCAAGAAAACCTTCACTTAGGCCAAAGAATGCATGGCTGCAGGTTACCGCAGCTTGTCTGAACTATTAATAGACTCTCAAAATGGAGAAAACCCTGAAACCAGCTCACCAGAAACGGGAAAAATCTTCAGAAACGTAGACTGCATACAGCAGCATCAGTCATGAATATAATAGTAATATCCGACGCAATCTTGAGGGCCAACCTAAACTTGAAAAAAGTGTATCTTAACTGAGTTGGTAGCAAATTAATCTGTAAAACACAATTTTTGACAATGTAAGTTAAAATTGCCTATGTAAAGGGAAACAGCATGCCGTAGAACTTGTCGGCTGGAAAGCGAGACGCTTCCCGAAACTGAACCACTGTCTTTCTAAACTGAGATAGCTCAGCATGCACGCGTCCTAGATAAAATAATTCCAGGGATCTGTGTAAAATATACGTACAGACACTAGCCAAGACGAATGGAACTTCCACTGAACAGATGTATCGTCCTCCAATAATACCCACCGGTGAATCCAGAGAGGCGAGTGGGCATTGGGGACAAATGCACACTTCTCCGCAGGAATTTGGGATGGGGCAATACAAGTATGTATAATGCATGTATACCCCTACGAGCACGTAAACTAAAAATGGTTTAAGGATTGGTATAGGAAACAAAGTGCTAAGAAATATATTTTTCACAATAATTATTGATGATGCTCAGCCAATTTCATTGGTCATTTCTCTTGTTACCCCCGCCAAAGAGGTTATGTTTTAGTCGAGTTTGTCTGTTTGCTCTTTGTCACCAAGATAACTAAGGAATTGATGGACGGATACTTACGAAATTTACAATAATTGTTGGGCATGGTAAGAGTAACAAATTATTAACTTTTGGTGAAGATCCGTCCCACCATTTGTTTGTCTGCCTCTTTTTTCTTAGTACCATATCTTAAAAAGTTATTGACGGATTTTTATGAAAATTTACACGAGTTGCTAGGTATACATGTATAACGTAGACTAAATGAACACATCTTTCTAACAATTTGTTCGTTTGTTTGTGTGCTTCAGTGTTTCATTTAGTTTGTTAGCAAAATAACTGAAAAACCCATGACCGCATCTTTATGAAAAATTTACAGGAATTACTAGCAATGCTAAAGGATACACATAATCAAATTTTGGTGATGATAGGTTCGTCTGTTTGTGGATATGGGCTCTCAAAGTGCTCTAGTTCTGCTTGTTTGTCCCTCTCTATGTTCCTTCCTTCTTTCGTTCTTGCGTTAGTACGACATTTATCATCTCAGTATAAGACAGAAAAAAGTTAGGATATCATCTCGGGAGGCCAGAACCAGATTCAAGTTTTGATTTCTTAAGCTGCCACTGCTTGCACGCTTACAGGTCATTGGTAGAATATCTGCTTTCTAACTTTAAGTATAGTTTCTCAATTTGATTTGATGATGCGGGTCAGAGATAATGAAGACTAATGCTTTGGTACAGGTAAATTTCCGCTAATTCTAATGACTCTTAACTCTCTTCTGGCTGGTCAAACTGCACAGCTGAAACTGTCTTTACAAATAATTATTCCTGTCTGGTATCCTGCCTACGAACTAAATAATAATACATAAAGGAACAGTACCGACATTGCAGCAAATTTTCCAGCAAGAATGTTGACGGAATGCCTATCCATTTTTATTCGTTTATGAGTTGGTCCAGTTAGAAACAAATCGGGAAATGAGACAGCTACGTCCATTGGCTACATCAAACAATGGCAAACGGAAAAAACAGTTAACAAAAAAACGGAATTAACATTTTGACTTTTTCTCCAAGGTTCTAAAATGTTGATGCTGCTCATTAGTGACTATATTAAGGACAATTCCTGAATAGAAAAAAAAACAGGCTACATAAAAGGCACTACTTCGGCTGCCAGCTGTATAATGGATGCACTATTCACCAATAATAAGACATAGTTATGTTTCAACAGCAATGAATGAACACTTAAGGGCACTATGGTTAACTACACATTAGCAAGAAGGTAACTGTAGATAGGAACACTGTCATGGTAGAACTAGAAGAGTTCAGGCTAAAACAAGATCTTATACAAGTCGGTGCTAGGGGATCGTGGCTATTTCAATTGAAGAGGTTGAGATAGTTGGAAAGTTCATTGTATTTCACGTATATGGCTGGCATGTCCCGTCTTATTGTTAATGTTATTTACAATGATACGGCGTCCGAGTCTGAGTAGAGAACGGAGAAACAGCTGGTAAAACTTTCGTTCGCTGGCGGCTGAGTTTGATGTTCGACGATGAAATGCTTGTAAATGATGCTAGAGGAGTAACGGTGGTGCTTGGATCATTTTTCGAGCGCCCAGGAGGTGTCTCCTACATACTGAGAGGCCTGACAGCCTTCCTCTGTACAAGTGAATCGGTACACAACCCCGGCGCGCCGGATATCTGAAGTTTTAGGGCGACTTTTGAAGAAAGATGAAAGTTATTTTGGCTGGGAAAACGGACGCTGGCTTATCTTCCGTTGTGGATCGGCTGGTTTAATGTGCTCCGAGATTATGCTTTTCAGGAAGCTGAAGTCTTTGGTGTCCGTATTCAGATTATGCAGCTGTATGTAAAGATTTACGGTTTGAGGGTTTTGATGCTTTTGTTCCTCATACTTGTCCATGACAGTTATCACCATTTTGTCCAGGATTGCTAGGGGAAGCCATTATTTAATCCTAGTAATTTCAGCTGTGCTGGTGTTCCATGACGAGCAGTAGTTCAGTGCGCGATGGATCAAAGTTTTTGCTATAGATTTTTTGAAAGTCAACGGTTCGTTTGAGGGGAAATTCATGTACATTTCAGCATTTTTAGTCTTTATGAAGACTTCGGTGGAGAAATGGTTATTCGTCAGCTGCAATTTGATATCCAGAAAATGAAATGTATTCCCGGTTTTTTCTTCATGGGTTAATTTTAAAACAGAATGACCAGGTAGTCTTCGCTTGAACCGGTTTAATTGTTGAGAGTTGGAGAATATGGCCAGTATGTCATCCACGTAACGCCTGTAGTACCTGGGGTTCGATGCTTTGCTTTCAGTTAGCAGTTTGTTTTCCAGGTCAGACATGTAGAGGTCCGCGAATGTGGGTCCCAGCAGACTTTTCATGCTCACCTCGTCAAGTTGAAGGAAAGTCTGTCCGTTATGTTCGAAAGGTGTTTCTGTAGTGCAGATAATTAAGAGTTTCTTCATGATATCGGAGAGGATTTACGGCGACGGCATTGCTGGGTGGGCGGAGTACATTAAACCAGCCGATCCACAACAGAAGATAAGCCTGCGTCCGTTTTTCAAGCCCAAAAAACTTTCATCTTTCTTCAACAGCCGCCCTAAAACTTCAGATCTCCGGAGCGCCCGGGTTGTGTACAGATTCACCTGTGCAGAGGAATGCTGTCACCCCTCCCAGTACGTGGGACACACCTCCAGCGCGCTCAAGAAAAGATGCAAGCAGCACCGTTACTCCTCTAGCAGCATTTACAAGAATTTCCGTGAGGAACAACAAACTGAGCCGCCAACGATCGAAACTTTTACCAGCTCTTTCTCCGTTCTCTACTCATGCTCGGACACCGTATCAATGAAAGGGCAGAAGCATTAACAATCAGACGGGATATGCCAGCCATAAATATGAAACACAACAAAGTTTCCAACTACCTCAACCTCTTCAATTGAAATAGCCAAGTCCCCCTAGAACCGACTTATATAAGATCTTGTCTTAGCCAGAACTCTTCCAGTTCTACCAAAGCAGTGTTCCTAACTACAGTTACCTTCTTGCTAATGTGAACCGCAGTGCCCTTAAGTGTTCATTAATTGCTGTTAAAGCAATGCAACTATGTCTTATTATTGGTGAATAGTGCACCCATTATACATCAGCGTGCGTGTACATATTTGTCTTTGCTGTTACAAATTCTAATTTTGCCTGAAAATGGCGGCAGCTGACGGCCGAAACTGTGCATTTTATCCAGCCTGTTTTATCTCTATTCAAGAATAATGTCCTTAATATAGTCACTAATGAGCAAAACTAACATTTTAGGATCTTTGAGAAAAAGTCGAAATGTTATGTGAAATTGATTGCTGATTTAAAATATCTCTAAAAACGGGAATGTTCATAGACAAATAGATAAATCGGTAAGTTGAGCAATTTATTACTGTACATTTAACACATACATAGTATGGTTTTAGTAGAGGCTTCGGAACTTGTGATGCTCTACTCCACATTCACATTGTGGTTTAATTTTTACGGTTGTTAGTTAATTATTTGTCGGGTAGACGCCAATGTGTAGTTGCTGATGGGAAGAGTAGCGAGTTTTAGATGCGGTAGCCGGTGTTCCAGAGGGTAGTGTTCTGGACCCTTTATTGTTCATTGCATATACAGCAGACTCGTTTGATCTTGTTCATAATTAACTTGCTGGTTACGCCGATGATGTTATTGTACTGGCTTGTTGCGTGAATCCTACTAATAGATTGGAAGTTTCAGAATTCATTCAGTATGATTTAGAGGGGACTGATTTCTAATTTTCTAAATGGGGCAAGATATAAAATGTGGTAAGACTAAAACTGTCCTCGCGTCTAGGTCACGTACAGTGATGATGGTTGGTGTGTCATTTCCTATGGTTAATGACCTGGAAAGTAGTCTTTGCTGCCAATTTTTATCCTGAGTTGACGTTTGAGGCCCACATGCGTTCAGTTGCCTCACGAGAATTGCAAAAAATCGTCTTATACGACGTACTTGGAAGGTGGGTGGTTCAGCTGAGTTGACCCTCGCTGCTTTAGTTGCTATGCCCTCCACCTTTTAGAACACTGCTCTTTAGTCTGGGGTTCTGCTGCAGTTTGGCATCTGCGTTTGCTTGACAGAGTGGTTCGTCGATGTCCGTTTACGCTAGATGGTGTTGTGCCTTGTGATAAGACGCATCGTCTCAGAGTTTGTGGGGTTAACTTGCTCTATAAAATGTACAATTCTCGTAGTCTTCCTCTGGCGGGTTTTCCGGAGCCATTTGCTCGGGTGCGGCATGCTCGGCGTACTGGAGCTTATTGGTCAACACACTCTCTCGACCCAAGGTACCGTGCACCTTGGTTTAAGAGAGGGTTAACCAGCGTTCAGTATGTCATCGTGGGGAGTATGTTTATGACGGAACGCTCGCAGCATTGATCCGTACAGCGACGGAGAAGTGTATGTAAGAGGAGCATGCTGTAGATAAAAATTAGTATTTGACGATGTGTGTAGGGCTTTTTCAAGGTTTCAGAAAATTATATATACACCCTGATTAGTTTACATGAGGTGCATTAGGTTTTATATGAGAAGCGTAAGGTTAGAAGAGGATCGTAAGGTTAGATGAGGTGCATAAGGTTATGTGAGGAGCCTTAGGTTAGAGGAGGAACGTTAGGATGGCTATGAGAAGCAATAGGTTAAATGAGATTTGTTAGGTTAGACGACGAGCATTAGGGCATTAGGTTACACAAAGCGCTTTGGGCTATATGAAACGCTTTGGAATAAATGAAGAGCTATTGGCTAGATGAGGCGCATTAGGTTAGTTCAGGAGCATTAGGTTAGATGAGGAGTATTAGGTTAGATGAGGAGCATTAGGTTAGATGAGGAGCATTAGTTTAGAAGAGGAGCATAAGGTTACATGAGGGGTATTAACTAAGATGAAACGCGTTAGGTATTAGGTATAATAAGAAGATTTAAGCCTTTCTAAATAAGTACTAAGCTTTTCTAAGAGAGAAAAAGGAAGGGACATATAGTATGTCGATAGAAAAACAGGGAACCCATGCACGAAGGTGTTCCCACACAGAATCAAGGCGCATGGGAACAGCAAGTCGGGAAAGAAGAGGAAGAACAGAAAACAGTAAGATCAGTAGGAGTATGAAAGTGGAAGGAATCAAAGTGGGCACTAAAGACATGGGTCCCGAAGGCCTAGCTAATGGCTAAGGTAACCTACACAAACCCCTTGGGGGCGCAATTCCCAATAACATAGGATGGTCGAGCCTAACTAACCTAAACCTATGGCCCATCCTATGCCCCCTGAGGGGATGAAACGCGTTATGCAAGATGAGGAGCGTCAAGTTAGATAAGCATTAGAGTAGGAGATTTGCCTCATGAGAGATATCGAGCACTGGGTTTCACAAATGGCGTTAGATTAAACAATATGAGTTAGTACAGCTGGACTACGTAACGTTCGACGAGATTCGCCATGGGAGAAGTAACGAGCTTACTTCAGACCCGGGGGGGGGGGGGAAGCTTATGTTAGAAGATCTGGATTAGGTCGAACTTAGAAAAGTTGTAACTGGGCAGCTTCAGTTTGGTACATTTTAGAAAGTAAAGACACTCATTAACCGCAGTATATCCACAAGTCTCCCTAGCTTCCGTTATACAATGTGAAATTTATTGGCATTTATCGGCTGCCTATGAGTGGTGAAAGCTATCCGATAACATTGGATAAATGCCTATAAATTTCCGATTGGGATATTATTAACCTGAGCTCTTCTGTTTCCCTCTGTTCGAACTTGTGTTGCTGACGTTTGCTCAGAGCTGAGATTTTTACCGCGAAAATTGAACGGTTCATCTACAGGGTAGCTCAGCAATGACCTGCATGAAGAGTGGTCTTAAAATATTACACAGAGAGTCTCAGTGTTGCACATAGTAGAGTAAGTGCGATTGTGCAATGCCATAAAGTGAAGGTTTTACGGGTCCACCCACATGGCCCTCCCAAAGCGATCAAGTTCCACGGGTCCAGCTAGTGCCCACGTATTATACCATAGAAGTACTTCAGACGTATCCAGTTCTAAGATATCAAATATTTGACGGAGCAACGATTTTGTTTCCGTTCAGTAGATGAATTTTCTCCCATCTAATACTTCTCATCAAGAAATCCACACCAGCCAAGAAAGCAGCAGCCCGTGAACAGACTGTATATTATGTTGAGGGATTTCACAAATCAAGGAAGAAACCAACTTAATCCTAGTTTCACAGGTCCAGATAATAACTAAAGCTTATTTCAATCTTCTGAAAATGTAGCAACTAATACACTGCTTAAAAATAATCCAGACTCCAGAATTTAAGAAGTACAACTTTTTTTTAATAAGAAAATAAGAGGTGATTTCCTTCTAAGATACAAGGACATATTGTACGGTATATACTTACCCAGACTCCTCAGGACCCCAAAGTCTAGGGTGGCGTCCAGTCCCCATTCTCCAGGATTGTGGATGATGGTGTTGGGGAGAGCGAGATCGATGGTTTCTTTGCCGTAGGGTTCCTTTTCCACACATGGATAGCTGCTACCTGTTACAGAAATGTCACTGAATTGTAAAAAAAATTACAGGCCCACTTAACGTTACGACTTCATGATTATAGTACGGTGAAACATTGATACATTTATTTAAAAAGACTCGACGTCTGCAATCACTCCACTTCCTAGACATGAATTTATTTCATCTACTACCGGACTTTGCACAATACGTCATAGCAGATAAATTACACTTGGCTTACTACAACTTATCAATATGTACATCATTTGCCGCATTATATGGCAGACTATATAAATACATACTCATCCAGTCTCATAATAAATAGGCTACAGTAAAGTATATAATAACTAGAGCACTCTGAGAGCGCATACCTCCGCCAAGTGAGCCAATGGTAGCAAAAATTCAAATTGGCTCTGAAACCCTAATTTTCTTTGCATAAACTTCAAAATCTAATCATTTGTGCCTTTTTATATTAGCAACAACTTGTTATTTTCTGAGTTATTGTGCTAAAAAGCATAAAATTAAAAACAGTGACAAACGAACGAACAAACGGACCATTACCAAAATTTGGTAATCAGCTTTTTGTTATATGCCTAACAACTCATGTTAATTTCATCAAAATCCATTCATAACTTTTTGAGTTATGGCATCGAGAAAAATGACGCAGAAAAACAAACAAACAAACGGATGGACATATCTTCACCAAAAGTTAATCATCTGTTCCTCCTAACATACCTAACNTAAATTTCATCCAAATCGGTTCATTACTTTTCGAGTTATCTTGGAGACAGACAGACAAATAGACAGACAAACACGACAGACAAAAATTTCATTTTTGACCAAAACACAGAAGTACACACAAGCATTTTGGCTTTAACATTGCCAGTACATTTTCTACGTAGGAATTATATAAAACGAATTGGATACCCTGCCGTCAAAAATACCGTCAATTATTTCGTAAAGAACCTTTTATTATTTTTGCTTACGGTACGGGCTTTCATACCTGTAGGCGTGATCTTCAATTAAAATAACGAAAGCCGTGCCGTCATGAGTTTGCGAGAGTAAAAGTTCCTGCCAGCAAGTAGAAGCACAAATATTAGCTCTGAAGAACACTATCCCCACCGTTAAACATGGAGCGGGCAGCATCATGGTGTGGGGTTGCTTTACTGCCCATGGTGTTGGGAATCTTCATATCATTGATGGCAAGATGAATAGTTTAATGTACATGGAGATATTAGAGAAGAAGATACTTCAAAGTGCCACAAAATTCTACGGACGGCGCAGGTGGACCTTCCAACAAGATAACGACCCCAAGCATACCGCGAGTTTAACGAAAGAATGGTTTCCAAAAGAACAAAATAAATGTTCCTCCATGGCCTTGCCAATCACCAAACTTTAATCCAATAGAAAATTTGTGGAGTCTTTTTAAATCTGGGGTCCACAAACGGTGTCCCAAAAACCTTACTGAATTAAAGGTCATCTGCATGGAAGAATGGAAAAAATGCAATCAAGTGAATGTGGAAAGTTAATTTCCAGCTATAACAATCGTCTCCATGCTGTTATTGTCAATAAAGGTCACGCCACTTTTGCTTGTGTTAAATTTTCTTATTACAAGTGCACATTTGACTGTTCTGTTTAAACATTCTTTTATATATATGTTATATAAACTTCCTGTATTAATTATCCTAACGCAGTCAATAAATTTCTTAAAATACAAAAAAAATAAAGTTGTGCAAATACTTCTGTCTAGGCACTGTATATTCCGTGAAGTAGATTTGTCATCGTAATTCAGGGCTGAAATTTCACGGTATGTCATCTTGTTATTCAGTAGATGTATTTTTTCTTATCTAAATTCTTACGAGCATGACGGAAAGAAGGACCAACCAAAGAAGCATTCAAGCAAATAACAAACACCTGTAGAGTATCATGCCAATTTTTTTTTTTTTCTGAATGAAGACCCAGTAGAGTCAAAGTTATATAGCCAGAGTCAGATTGTTGACAAATACTATGGAAACCCTGAGGACCACCTAAAAAGCTATCATAGACCACCAGTTGGGAACCAGTGCTCTTTACGAGTGACCAACCAGAAAATAATCGTGCCACTTGGCGATATTTACAGTGCCATAATGTTAGAAGAACATGGAGAGAGTTAGTGAAATATTAAAGCATTACAACATTCGCATCGGCGATACCTAAATCAACATCAATACCTTGAAGACCAAGTGCGGCTTATTAAAAGATAATTGATTATAATAAAAACAAGAGCACTTCGAGAGCGCATACCTCCAAAAGCAAGGCAACGGTGACGAAAAATCTATATTGCTTCTGGACCTATGATTTCCATTGCATCAGTACAAAAATGTAATCACACCAAAATGCGATCATCAAGTTTTATGTCTTTCAACATTTCCAAAGTTTAGCAATTTCATAAAGATCCCTTCATAATTTCTAAGTTATTTTGCTGATAAAAAACAAGCAAACACAGAGACGAACAAACAGATCATTACTGAAATTTGGTCATTTACTCTTCGTGATATACCTAACAATCCGAGTAAGTTTGATAAAGATCCGTCCATAACTTTTTGAGTTATCTTGGTGACAGAAAACAGGCAGACACACAGAGAGAGACAGAAACAGAAAAAGACAGACAGGCAGAAATAGACAGCCAGAGATAGACAAACTCGATAAAAACATAACCTCCTTCGCGGAGGTACCGTAATAAGTGTAATTCAATAAATATCTAGTAATGACTGTTGAGCCAATTATATCATATAGACAAAGTTCGTGGGCAATCAACGCGTTGGAAACAGCCTTGATGAACATCGGGAGCAACACCCTCCACAGCTACGAACTCTTCCTCAAGGAGTCACAAACTCTTAGCAGCCAAAGCGTCAGAGGCCACCTTAAGCTATTACACTACGCAACAATTTTTTTTTCCTTTTTTTTTCTTTTGCTGCCTCAAATTTGACAACTGCTCTTAAGTCGCTTTTGGAGTTTGTGTTCATATCTGCAACTGTTATTTCGCTAGCACGTAAGGTTTATTTTTTATGTTCCTACTTAAAACTCTTGTAGGAATAGCATTACAGGACTCGTCTGAACATAATCCCAGTGGGCGTTCGGTAGGAATAGCACTGATGAAGAACAAGGAACAGGACGCGATTACTTGAAATTGGGACATGATAGACAGAAACGGTATTCAGATTTGTAATCACAAGGTGGAACTTGTAAAAACTACGGTGCTGTTGAAAAATTTCAAACAATAAATTGTCTGTTCCCCAGTGAATTATCTATGAAGCGTCAAGTAAACGAGCGTCTCTAATCCCCGGTAGTCAGCTGCAACTAATCGCGCTTTCACGAACACCTCCTAGGCGGGACATAGTTTTTTATTTTTGCTATCTCTCCCTTCATCTCAGATAAATGCATCATCTGACATAACCGTAATAGCTCATAGAGGGCCAGAGCGTTGGCCCCGGCTATTTTTTGAAAATGAGCCAGCTGCTCCATCTACTGACAGGTACCTAAGCTTAGTTAATGAGCAGCTAAATTCCAGACTTCATCGACACCAAAGTACAATGACAGTCGGTTAAGGTGAGTCGTAAATTTTTCAGAGAGTCTGTGCCACTAGGTCACAACATGAATTTTCGAAAGGTCAAAGACTTCAAATCAAAAGACAACGAACGGTAGATAGCGATATGTAATAGAGTAAGTTAAGCAACGCTCCGAAACAATTTCATCGTCGGATATAACAATTTTTTATTTATTTATTTATTGCGTAGTGTTAGATGATGTCTATCATTTGTATTACTACGTTTGGTGAATTATTACTAGTGTGATATTGGAAGAGATATAGCGACACTTCATTTTCCACCTACACAAATGTCGTCTAGGTCACCAATAACATATTAATTTGGTAGCTATATGGATGAACAGTTTGTTAATAATGTTCATAAGAACTGATAACTAAGGTCATATATAATTATTTTGGAGAGGCCTGCCAATTCTATAAATAAAATGAATAGTCAAGATATCCAGTAGCTATTGCGTAATATTCACACTGTATATTCTGTTAACAAACATTAATCCAGAATGTCAAATTTGCTCCAAACTCAATTTGAAATACAGTATAAGAAATTAGAACCCTGAACTTAAATGTACGCACATCCGAAACGTCGGTCGGCCTATTCCAATTGTACTTAACTGTATTGTAAAATATGAATTTTATTAAGCGACATCTTAAGGCCCTTTTTTTTACTCCTGTACAAAAGTACGCGATACGCATAACTAAAGGAAAAACATTATAAAAGTACGAACAGCAATTCCATGGTCTTCAATGAAACTTGCTCAATCGAAAAATTGCTGTCAGTTTATGCATATGTTCGGTATATACTTATACTACTGTGTTTAGTATCATATGTATATACCTATCAATGCTGATAATTTCTAAATGCTCCAAGGAGTTCAGTTGTTGTTTTTGTAGTTACGTAGGGGGCGGCTCCGGAGGGGGTCGGGCGTGTGGCGGAAGGTATGAGAAGGAAGGTAGGGAAGACAAGAAGTCATGCACAGATAGAGGGCTGTCCCATAGAGAGGTAGG
>LQNS02276925.1:13854680-13871531 GCA_001587735.2 Parhyale hawaiensis | reverse complement strand
AAGAAACCCAACGCTCGTGCGGGTGTCCCTTCAGTGGCCCCCCACTCTGGAGCAGCTAGGAGTCCCATGGGATGGGTCGCTTACCACCATTCGGCGGCCCACCTCGCAGAACAGAAGGGGAAATATAGAGAACCTACCTAACTTAACAAAACTAACCTTCTCAGCAGGAACTGCGGCCAGATGCTACATCCCCTGCGGAGAAGGCACTCGGGACCCTTGGGTGCGTGATGCCCTAACATTTTGTGGCAGGGAAAGGGCCCGCCACAATATACCCCTGAGGACTCCTATAGAGGCAATTACAAGTTCAAGTACAGTATGTCAGTATATGTTTATATATTTAAATTTTCTAGAATACTGCTCTGACGGCCAAAGGATGGTGTTAGCATCGCCTCTATTTCACCATGTCATGCAGACTTCGAATTAGGAATTATCTACATGTTTAGCATTCGCTAATTGGCCTATGTACTTCCGTAATCACATATAGGATAATACAATAATAATATACAAGAAAGCGTTAACTTCGCTTTTCAAGACCAGCCGGTTATAGTGGCCATAGCAGCTAGTCTTGTTGAGGACAGATTAAGCGGAATCGACCGTATCTCAAAACAAAACAAGGCTCCTGCGAAAACCCACACTTAGCAGCATAACGCAACATCAAAACTCATTACTAGCATGCTTCCATTCTCAGCTCTAACACCTTGTATCGCTCGTTCGATGCCCCGAGAGGCACGTGAGCTCTTAGCAGATCTTGATGTGCTGACTCGGCAGTTGTGTGTGGGTGCACGGCGCTGGGGCGGAACTGCCTTCCTCAGAGATGAGGGGGGTGGGGGGTCTCGGGTCATTTGTTCCGTCAAATTGGCGCCATAGTTCTTGGTGACCCGAGGTCGACTGCAATTAAACTTACTCATCTGGGGCCAGTGGGCCTTTACCCGCAGCACAAACCAGTGCATGTGGGTTTCCCAGGTGAGGGTGTGGGCTAAGTTGACTTTACCTTTACTAGGGTGTGAACAGCTGCCTCAGCCCCGAATAGACATCACACCCAAGGCGCGAAAGGCGGACACACACACAAAACAGTCACCTAAACAGCTTCACTACGGTGGGTAGTTATTCTAGTACAAGTAAGCGAACTTGCCCAAGTAGCCATTCAATTTGTTATAAAGTAACAAATTAGGATGCAGAGTAGAGTGAACGCACTGTTAAGATAAGACAAGTATGAGCGACAGTACGACATATTTCGCGCGTGATGCACCACCAATGAAGTTTTCACAACATACGCTGCGCATTGGTCATTATAAAAACAATCGTAAAATTCTTGATTTGGACTGCTACAAACATTAAGGAAGAAACTGGATAGCAGCAAAAAAAGCAAAACAACATTTTAGGGCAATCCTTATAATCAGTCCATAGATTGACTCCAACATCGACCATGCGCTGCAGTGTTATACATTTCACATGAAAATAAAAACATGAGTAGATCGAGCGCTCATCATAGACAGCGGTGGTTGCTATCGAAAGCTACCCTTCGATAAACAATCTTACCTTGACCATGAACGGTTCACCCACGGGAACCGAAAGGCTATCGGGCGGGAAGAATTTCAAGATGGCGGAAGTGGGAGCGGTGGCGGGAGCTCCAGCGTCCGTGGTGAAGCCGGTCCATCCGGTCCAGATCAGGTTGGTATCCAGCTGAATGCCCATGCTCATGTTGTAAGTAGTAGCTGAAGTGAGGTATTGAAATCAACTTCCAGCAAGGGCCTCCAGTTTACAATAATTGTTATCGCATGGACTGAGGACTGTATTACGACCAACACTCGAACCAGCAGCACTACAAATGTCTCATTGAATGTGTAGTAATTTCTCTTTAAAATAATTTTAAAATAATAAACATAATTTTAGATACTTGTTTCAGCTTCTTCCTCTACGTATTGCTCTGTGATCCATAAGGTTGACAAATGGAGAGACGTGCATCATGTGGAACTGAGTGAAAAGTCAATTCACAGAGAACCATTTCACCATGGGGAACAAAACCTTGCACAGAGAACCGTAACTCCCAGGGAAGAAAAACAGTGTACAGAGGACCATATCACCTACGAACAAGTTGAGGAGCGCCAGAAGCTTAGCAGGAAATAGTAATTAAAGGAAAAATACCTATGAAGACATGAGACGTACGTACTACTTGATGGTTCAACGAGGGGCAGTGGATGCAACTCCTTATTAACAAAAATACAACAAACCTAACTAATCAAACAATACCCTGCAATCTCCAAACAAAAAATGTATAAAATAAGAAATAATGATGTCATGTCTTATGATATTATGAACAACAGATGACAGATGACGTTACAACCCCTTGTGACGAGTACCACTGTTATAACAGATGGTGTTGGGACCTCCAAATAACATATAGCTGTTGTAACACATGATGTCGCAACCCCACATGAAAGAACCACAGGTAACAGATAACGCTGGAATCCCTATGCGAAAAATACCCTACTAACAGATTAGGTAACGTTGCCTAATGTAAATAAATAAGAACTCTCGAATGATGATGATGATGCAAGAGGCTTGCGACGTACCTGTTACAGTCGTTTGGTTCTTAGGGATGATGTAGCTCATCCTGATGATAACCTCGTCCTCACCGGGGGCGTTCAGGGCACCCCTGTCTGCACCAGCGATGGGGCCCACAGTAACCGTGGCTCCGTCATCGTAGATGGAGGTGGTCGAGCTGCAGAAGCAACGACCTCGCATAATATTCAGCATGTTTGTGGTGCATCCCATATTCGCCAAGCTACTATATGAAGCTTGTGTTCAGACAGTTCCGGAGTTTTCTTTCATCACGGTCGTGTTGTACAATACCAAACTCACCACAACAATGGGGCAGATCTCTCTATCGCTAAGCTACGTAACGTTACGTTACTAAACCTGGCTCTTCTGCCTCTCAGAGCAGCTGAAGGCAGAACCTAGACGGACTTGCCCACTACCCACTACGCCAAGAGAGAGCTTGGGCTGAGGCCGTGTTTGAGTTGACACGATACTCAAGTTCGGTCATAAGCTTACGTGCCCCAGGATTTATTCCAAAGAAAATTTACAGCTGGACACACTCTGACGCGAGGCTCGAATATAAATAATAATATATTCTGGTGAGATTTCAGCGACTTCGTTTCTGGTTCCTTCCTACTTTCAGTCTATGACATTTTTGCCATGGAAATGCCAATGAAGGAAAACGTGAAAAACTGCCGATATCTGGAGATACAACTGTACACTTGGTATCTACAGCTGTACAAATGAGGTGCAACTGCCCGTTCGAATAAATTGTGTTTTAAGCCCTGGCGTGATAAATTACGTACAATAATAGATTTCGATCGCTGCCGCTTGAGTGGCACCAGAAGCCAAGACAAATATACTCGTTGTTGATGTTTATTATTTATTTAGGATGAGTTCCATTCATCCATTACTGCCTCAAGTCAAATTAAATTTGATCCGCGTAACTTCAACTTGTCCGAAACTTCACTCGTGAGCTGGCGATTTACCACTTGGCACTTGAAATAGAACTTTTGGTGTTAAATACAAACAGATTATGCACGAGAGGGAGCTAACATTTTATTCATGCTTCGCCCTGCAGGACTAAACCTACAGTCGTCTCAAACTGGTGGCTGGTATGAGACAAACACTTAAAATTCTATCCACAGCTGAAGATCAAAGGCTCAATACTAAAATTTCTGACATGGGAAAAGGAATTGTTTAAGTTAGCTTGTTTACAGTGGGGAATCGAATTAAGGCACCAAATACTCAGAATTTGTGCACTGAATTTCTATTCACCCAGTGCGAACTGCACCAATCTGAGGTTGTTAAGTTGAGCGATGATGTATTCAGGATTCACCACAGCAAATTTCTACAGATCAATTTCTGCTGTAAATTACTCTGTTCATGGCACCAAAATAACCAAAATAATGTACAGTTGTGTGGAATACGATAAATGTTTGCACCAATAAATTCTTTTCTTGTACTGTATTCATTTGAATTACGTCTGTAAACTCTATATGTGCTTTTGGATCGAAATAATTATTTGAATATTTTTATTAACTACGTACGTGATACCACTAAAAATTATCTGACAATGTTGCTCTTCATCTAACTTTACGCATACAGTGCTGTGCTGTTTTACCCAAAGTTACCACTCTGTACCTTAACAAGTTCTTTATCGTGAATGATGACATGTAACGTGATTACTTCTTCGTCATTATACGGCATTGATATGTATACCACATGTCATTTGGTAAAAGCCAGTCTAACTGCCTCCGCCAAAGAGGTTATGTTTTTGTCGAGTTTGGGTGTCATATTTATGCTTGTTGTTGTGTTTTGTCGGTCACCAAGACAGCTGAAAAAGATATGGACGGATCTTTCAAAAATTTACAGGGATTGTTGGGCATGTTGAGAAAATCCGCTGAAGCGTTTTTGTTTAGCGGCGTCTTTTTTCTTAGTACCGTAACTCGGAAAGTTACACATGGATTTTCACAAATTCAAACGAATTTCTAGGTATGTTACGAAGTGTAAATGACCAAATTTTTTTTTATTATCAGTTAGTCTGTTTATTTGTTTGCCTCTATGTTTGAAGAAATTTAAAAGCAAAGACGATAGTTAAAAATTATGTCATATTAAGACGTTTCGGAGACCTGCTCCATCCTCAGTTGTGAAAAATCCAAACAGAGGTATAAACTTTTGCCACTAATTGTACAAAACAGGGTTCATGATGTAGACTAAAAATAAAATTGTTAACTAGCTTCATAGGATAGGAATAAAAATGGATCCTAACTTTCTTAAGTCTACATCACTATTGGCAGTCTTTAGAACACAAAAGCTTTCTAAGGACCCACGTGCACCACACTGTTCAGTGTGCTGGTGGACTGACGAATGAGGAGGATTACCCAATATGTTCCGCGAACGAAAACTCCTCCCACCGTGCTCAGCGACTCAGGTGAATAGGCTACATGACGTCATTCCGACGTACACAAATGGGCACCGCCCACAACTAAAGTTATATACCAGGTAAGCGGCTACGTGAACTGTGGGGATAACTCGCTGTTAGCCATCCCACTGTCCACGGGCTGCAGGGTCACCTCTGCTCAAGATGGATAGCGTGCATAACGCCACCTGGACCTCGTCCGAAGTATCATCAAAATAAGGTAAGGTACAGAAGACTGTAGCCGTGTGGGAAGAGCATCCTTGTAGCCTACCGAAAAAATTTAGAAATTTGAAATCATTAACTAGTATTAGACATAGTTTACCAGTATTAAAATAACGAGTAAAAAGTGACACTTAAGCTCTTTTCTTCATTTCTCCGCAGGGTATCCGAAGTATGGCAATGAGCAGTAAAGCAGGCGTAGGCCTTCCTGATTATGGGATGCATCAGGGGCGTACTTTTTAATAGAAATTTCTTGTTTGAGAATCGACTAAATTAAGCTGAAAGCCATTGTGGGCGAAGAAAGAACGTAAAAAGCTAAATTCAGAGTGGATTTTTTCCAATGTAGTTGAAAACAGGTATGCTCTAGATTGTACAGTTTGAATGCTGTTTTGTTTAAATCGAAAGGCGGACAAGCTGAAAAACTTGTGCCATGACCCGTGAAGCCACAGGTTTACGGTATAGAGATGAGTGGAACTTATTGCCTATACTTCGTCACAACACAGTCTAAAAATGGTAGGGTATAGTCTGACTCGCGTTCCATGGTAAATTTGATACAGCTGTGTTTGTTGTTCACATAGTTTAAGAATAACTCGACATTATCGGGGTGACTAAGAAGTAAAAATGTATCATCTGCATATCTCTTGTAAAAGAAAACTGGTTTAAAATCAGCTGGGCAGTCAGATAGCCAGTTAGTTTCGTGGTGGCACATGAACATATTTGCAAAAGTTGGCCCGAGGGGGAAGCCCATACCCAACCCTTTCGTCTGGCGATAAAATTTTGCGAAAATATGAAGAAGGAATTCATCACTAATATTCAAGCCGTAAAATATTACGGCCCATTCCCAAAATACAGAAAGCAGCAGTGTTATAGGCAGCAAAAATGGGGCGAAACTGAAAGTTAGACGCAAAATTAGGTTTATGTATTTTGGGTAGATCGTATAAGATGCCAGGGCCAGATCTAGACGTGAATAGCTTACTGTAAGTCTCCTAAAATAGCACTTTGGCTTCTTTCAGCTTGCGTAAAAAGTTATTATTTTGTCCTCTGCTTATATTATTATTTTCTCAATATTGTCATTGATTTGCGAAAACTTTGTTCGATCGGAAATAATTGACAAGATACTGCTGTTATATTGCTGCCTGTCTAGCATGACAACTCCACGGCCTTTATCAGGTTTACATATTACTATTTTGTCAATTTTGACAGATCTCAGCAGCGCAATATCACCCTTTTGAAAAATAGACGAGAACACTTTATGGGATTTAAAGCCGTAAAAATACCGGTAAGCAAGTGTTTGTAAACGATCTAAAAATACAGGAAGGTTGGCACAAGGTACGCGGAACATATATTGGGTAATCCTCCTCATTCGTCAGTTCGCCAGCATGCTGAACAGTGTGGTGCACATGTGTCCTTAGATAGAATTAAAAATATTATAATCGATTTTTATCCACAAACTGAAACCCGACCTCCATAGCAACAATAGTTCCTATCCCTTGAAGCTAGTTAATAGATAATTTTATTTTTAGTCTACCTCCTCAACCCTATTTTGTATAGTTCGTTGCAAAAGTTTTTTCCTTTGCTTGGATTTTTTCAGAACTGATGATGGAGGAGGTCTCCGAAACGTCTTAATGTGATACCAATTTTAACTATCGTGTGTGATTTTAAATTCCTTAATAATTTGCGAGTAAAGCAACAAAATGACTTTCCATTTCCTCTATGTTTGATTATGTAGTACTATTGTCTAACATAACTCAAAAAAATTATGAACGAATATTTACGAAACTCGCAGGAATTCTTAGTAATTATATTAAAAGACATAAATGACCAAATTTTTGTGAGGATCGGTTGGTCCGTTTGTATGTTTTATAAATGTTGGTCAGAATGTTTGTTAGCAGCATATATAACTCGCAACGTTATGAACGGATTTTCGAAAAAATTACAGAAGCTGTTATTACCGCCAAAAGACACGTGAGCCCATAAAATTGGGTACTCACGCACTCGCAGCTATCTGAGGTACTCAGTCTTACAGCACATGTGAGCACTCCAGCTGGAGTGGGAAACTTCTTCGGCGGTGATTGGGATTTATGCCAGATGACTAGGTGGTGTGCAGGATAAGAAGAGACTCAGCTATACTACGATGGTTCGCTATTGGATAAGAGCTGTTGTACAATATAAGGTTGCGGGTATTGTGCAACGCAGAGTCGCTGGACCGGTAGGAGTGCAGTCGAGAGGAAAGTGAGCTGCCGCTCCTAGGTGAGGCTCCTCTTTATATGTAGGTCTACGCCAGGGAGTGGCACCGTGCAGGTAATGCAGGTAATCTCACACTGGCACAGACACAAATGATTCGATTTTAGCGTTGTGACAAAGGAAATTATGGTTTCAGAACAAATTAGAATTTTTCGTCACCGTAGCCTTGCTTGGCGGCGGTATGAGCTTTCAGAGTGCTCTGGTTACAAATGTTAATATGGACAAATGATCAAATTTTGGTGATGATCGGTCCGTCCATTCCTATGTTTGGCTAATGTTTACCTTAGAGTGTCAGAACATAACTCAAGAAGTTACAGACGGATCTTCAAGAAATTACAGAAACCGTTCTTACTGGTATGAGACACAAATTACCGAACTTTGGTAATGATGAAAAGGAAATCTTACTTTCAGGACAAATTCAAATTTTTCGCTAACATTTCCTTGATTGGCGGAAGTATGGGCTCTCAGAGTGTTATAGATTTCATTGAAATAATCTTCCACAGATTGCAACGGCATATTTTATTTGCAATATCTGCGTTTCTCTTAAATATCAGAATTTTTTTCTGAAAGACAACTTTACGTCATTAACCATCACGTCGATTATAGCTAGAGCTATAAACAACGTTTCAGGTTTCAGAATGGTTTAGGAAATTATTCTTTTGTTTCAGCCAATCGTAGTTCATTTCAGCTCTTTGAAGGCCTTCGCAATCAATCGAAGATGTCGCTCAAAATCAGAAGCTTTTAGCAAGCGCTGCAGTGTCGCCAGCCCCGAGTGGCGGCTCCGGAACCTCTGGTTTAGGGCAAATATAATTGTATTCACCCGTGTCAAATTAATTTTAATTGGTCATCTTAAAGCGTTGATGAATATGTTAGCCTATGAGGTAAGTGATACGTCGTAAAGCGTTTCGAATTCTCTAGTAAATGTTACTAATAAAATCCTTCAACCCGTCACATTTTTAAGATGAGGAAACGAGTTTCTCGTACTTCATGTGTAAAAATACACCGATTATTGTCGAGTTATAGTACCACATAACTCATCTTGTGCGATTTCCAGCGCTAAGAGTTGAGTAATGTGCACTATAATTCTTCGTTTAATACAAACAACGATATCACTAGGTGCTTACAATCAAACTCGCTCGATTAAATGAGTAGACTACATTTACTATATACGGCTTTCACTGTGTGTGCTAAAAATGTCAGCGTTTTCGGAGAAGGAGAGGAGGAAAATATATTTTATGCTTGTGTCCAGCGAGCCCGTCAGAAACTTTAGAGTTATACAGAACTATGGCCAAGTCGACAGACTTACATTTTCTGCAGAGTCATCTCGTTGTTGAGGAGTTCCATGGGACCGCCAATGGTGGAGACGCCTCGTCCTGCCTGAACGACCTCCACCTTGCACACCCTAGCGCCGAAGTCTGTGATGTCGAAGTCTCCTGAAGTCTCGAGCACCATGTTGGAGTACGCCCTGCCGCCAGCTGTGGAGCAGAAAAAAACCTTGAAATGGAGAATGAGAATACAGTGAGGTTGCACCTCTAGTACCATGTCACCAACGCGCTATACCTCCAGCTGTGAGAGCTAACACTTGACATTTGCGTTCAGAATATTTGCAATTCTTTCATGAACAAGAGGATGACTCTCGACTCTTCAACTCTTAAGTCTGAGCTACTCTTGCCCCAATATCTAATGTTTAGAAAGTTGTTAATTAATTAAGGATCACGCTCGCATACCTAAACTGTAAGTTGTGTGTCAATTTACTAGGCAGCTTTGTGCTTTCATGGAAACCGAGAATTGATTCATTCGAATTATGTTATATTTACCCGCTGAATAGTGATGGCCGCAACATCTAATTACGTGGATTTACACAAACAGCAGTTTTTTATAGCAACAATTTTACAGTCCTAAATATTTAGGCAAGTGCCAATTAAAGCGTTGTCATAGATCAAAATCGTTATTAAGCCTCAAATGAGAATACAACTTTGAGCTGGAAAAACCAACACCAAAATGATCAAAATCAGTACTATTATTACTAAATCTTCATGCCCGGGCCGCCACGGACAGGTAGAACAACCGAATTGAAGCACTTTGCAACACCGGGAAGCCCGAAACGCTGCTATAGAAAATCCAACAAAAAGCCATTAACAGCTGACTTAAACGCCTGCGGGCCAACACGACAGAAAGCCGATGCCGGCAATAACTTCTAAACCCAACAGACCAGGGCACGAAGCACCGACTGAACTGACGAGTTCGGCATCTAACAGTCTCTAAAGTGAAAGAGTGCGCGTCAACCGTAGCCCCTGCCATCCTCCTTGAGACCTTGAGGGCCGTTGCAGAAAAATACAACCAAAGTCTTTCATTGTTGTAAACCTTGTAAAACATACAGAGTCCGGTCACCTCTCTCCTATGGGGCAGATTCACCAGATCATTTTCGGCGCACAGCCTGCTGGTTGAACTAACAAATCGGTCCAACAGACGTAAGTGACTGTCAGCAGCTGAAACCCAGACCGGAGAGTAATACTCCAACACAGGCAGCATAAAAGCATCTGCGGACAACCTCACTGTTACCAAACACAGCATTCACCTTACGTAGGACCCCAATCTTACTGGAAGCACGTGACACCAGTCGCCTAATATGCGGTTCAGAAGTAAGCTTCTTATCAAAGACAACACAGAGAATCTCCAAGGAGCTAAACTCCTGAAGCAAAGAGTCATCTATCTCCAAATGTGGATGTTGCAGTAAAGGTGTCCGAGACCCACTGACAAGCATAGACTTGGTCTTAGTCCAGACCGAGCACCATGCACCAACGTGCGACAGATCCCTATTCAGAGCCTGAGCGACATCATTACGTATGCTGGGCGCAGGTGCCACTGCTATCAAGTGGAATCGTCTGCATAGTTGATCATTGGGTTCTCTAGCGAAGAGCGAAAACCCTTAGACAAATATTATCTAATTGACAAGAAATCTCTGGAGCCTTCTTCTGTCAGAGTATAGTTAACTTTCAGGGCTCTTCCCAGGCGTATCGTGCCACGTATAACGAGGAAAATTCTGAAGAAACAGGGTCTCAATGGTCGAGAAGTGCTTAAACGTTGTAATAGGGAAGATAATCGGTGATCTAACAGGCAGGAATGCAAGGAAAACTGTATGCAAGATAGCGAAATATGCGAAAGATAACCTTAATATAGATTTTATTGAAGCACTCTTTGCTGAAAAACGCCGAGATAGGCTAAAGTAAGGGATGGGTTGCCAATAGCAAGGTGTAGGCAAGGTAAGGCGTAAGTAGAGTCAGGTTTGAATGGGATAATTGACCTGTCGGTTGATCTTTGGACAGTCCAGACGGCATTAAAAATGGCATCTAATGTCTACGTTGCCTTTTATGAATTAAATTGAAATTAATAATGGGCTTCATGAACAATAAACCAAAGGGTTCCTATTTAAATGTCTCAACACTGACGGCACTCGTAAAATTTATCAACAGTTTTTTTCATAATGAAACAGGAACGGTGCAAATATAGCACGTATATGACCTCTACTCTGACAAGATGACCTCAGGTGTTCTCAGTCGAATGTTCGAACTTTGAACGCAACCATCATTACTTTAAAGCATTAAAGAAACGCAGAGGTGTAAACATTCGACTGGAAGGCCACGAAATGGCCTTAAGAAATCTGAACAGATTGGTAAAGTATTTCAGTTAAACCCAGGCATTGTGACCCGCTTATTGAAATGCAATGAGAAACCAGCATAATCCACTGTGGTATAAAAAAGTAGCAGCAATTACAGAAAAAGTTCCATCATCTAGATGACCTCAGGCCTCATGGTTTGAACTTACGGGGGAACTTGATGCGGGCAACAAGGGCCTGCTGACCGCCGAGGTACCAAGTGTTGTCAGTCGACACTCCGTCAGCTGTGCCTGATATGTCCGTGGTGCCTCCAGCCTGTGTAATACGAAAACTTGTTATTTCGAATCTGGATTCCGAACATAACATATAAATCATGTAGCAGTCTGAGGTATCCATTCTTAATACTAACATCACAAGAAAGAAATAACAGTCGGCCAGCAGATTTACACATGTGGACAGAGTCCAAACTTCACTTCTCAACACGCTGAAGAGATGAGCATTCATCATATCTACGTCCTTCACACACCTTACGGGCACACAGAAATTAATTATATTTTATTGTTCATTTGCTCGAACAATACCTTCTGTGGTGAAGTCAAGACGGACATTGTGATTTTACTTTGAAATCTGCTTGCTTCCAAGCAATAGTACTACCACTAGCTGCACTCCACTTACTTGCTAACAATATTATTACAACAAGCAGCGCTCCCTTTGCTTGCAAATAACATTACAGCCTATACTTACTCCAGCGGTCGCTCCCCCAAGAGTGACAGCAGAGCCACAGGTGACAGTGACGTCAGCTGGAGTGGTGGAGAGGTACTGCACCGTCACTTCCAGCGTCACGGTGTTGGCAGCGTCTGCCAGCCCAGCGTCTGTGATCTGTACGCAAAAACATGTCCGCAGATTGAAATAAAAGCTTTCTGCGGACACGAGACGACCCCGCGCATTCTAGGTAGAATATTCAAACTTGAAACAAAAGTTGTGTCAATTACCAAAAGCTTTAAGGTTAACTAGCGCAACCCGTAGAGATTCCACGGTTGATTAATGTCTCTACTTTTACAAATATACCTGACCTTCACTACGCTATTACAACTTCAATTAGCTTCAACCCAATGTAGGTCTTCTAACGGAACCCACACCGTCTAAGTTAACACCAGTCATTTAACCCTGACGAGCTCTAACTCAACAACCTCCGCCTACCCTAACATAGATCGTCTAAGCTGACGCTAGTCATACATCCAATGCTCCAAATATGCCGTACAGCCTACATCCCACTTCTACCTAACGAACTTAATCTTACGTAACGGTTGTCAACTAACCTATCGTACATCCTCTAACCTAACAATCCCATTTAATCTGGCGAACCTCTGCAGCACCTCATCTAACATAACGCACTAAAGCTAACTAATTCACCATATTTACATAAAGTAACTCATCTAACATAACGCCACTCATCTGATCCAACGCACCTCATCTAACTCAACACACCTCGTCTAACTTAATGTCCCACATCTAACACTGGTATAACCTAACGCTCATTTTTCAGCTTGGCGCTTCGTAATTAACCTAATGTTCATTATCAAAACTAAAGCTCCTCATCCAACATAACACTCGTCATCTAAGTTATCGCTTTGCAGCCAACTTAACGCACCTTATCTAATCCAAGCACCTCATCCTACCCTGCTCTTCCTAACTTAACGCACCTCCTCCAACTTAACGCTTCTTATATAACCTAACTCTCATCATGGAACCTAACGCTCCTTATCAAACATAACGCTCCTTATCAAACATAACGCTCCTTATCAAACATAACGCTCCTTATCAAACATAACGCTCCTTATCAAACATAACGCTTCTTATCAAACATAACGCTCATTATTTAACCTATCACTATTCAGCCAACCTAACGCTCCTCGTCCACTGTTGCACTCCTATTTAAGCTAATAAAGTTAACGCTCCTAACGCTACCAAACGCCCCTCACCCGACCTAACGCTTCCCATCCAAACTAACACTCATCATTCAACATAACGCTCTTCATTCTAACTAAGCTCCTAAACCAACCCAACGCACCTTCTCTAACAAATCACTCGTCGTCAAACGCTGCTCTATTTGACACCACGCTCCTCACTGAAACTAACGCGCCTCAACCAGCCTAACGCTTCTCATTAAACGTAACACTCCTCATGTAACCTACTACACTTCATATCATCTAACGCTCATTCTCCATCTTAACGCTTCGCATTTGACCTAACGCTCGTCACCTGACCTAACATTCCTCCTCCACCCTCACGCTTCTTGTCGAACTAGCCTATATAACGCTCCTCGGCCAATCTAACACTCACAGCTCACGCTCCCCTTTAATACAACTTGGCCTAACTCAACGCTCCTCAGTTAACTTTACGTTCTCCACTTAACCCAACGCTTACCAACTAACCTACGCACTTAGCGTGCGTACCTTCTATTCGCATTCTTTCAATCTTAGTACTGACCTTTCATGACTGCGTACCTAACATCAGTCTCATGAATTTTCTCTTCTCTCTTCATAACTTTCTTCACTCATTCGATCGCGAGAGCTACCGAAATTCTTCGGTAGTCACTTGTTACCTTCGCCAATCAAGATAACTAATAAGGTTTGAAGAATCCTTATGAAATTTGCAGGAGAGGTTTAGCATGTCTGGAGAAACAGATGACTAACTTTTGGTGAAGACCCGTCTGACTGTATATTTTTTTCTTGGTAACATAGCTCCAACACTTTTCGATAAAATTTTCTGACACGCAGTAATTTTGGGGAATTTTACGACGAGCAACTGGCAGAATTTTTCTGATCTGTCAGTCCGTTCTGTTTGTGTCGCAGGCTTGTTTTTATATCTATCAGAAAATACCTTGAAAATTAAGCCCGGAACCTCCACAAAATCACAGGATTTGGTAAAAATGTTAGAAGCTACTTACAAAGGACTAAATTTTGGTGATAATCAGTTTGTTCGTGTAAGTGTTTGATACTATTTTCTATTTGCTATAGAACTTAACGCAAAACGTTACCAGCGGTCTTCAACCAAATTACAGGAACTGTCACTAACGTTAAGAGGCCCAAATGACCAGATTTTGGTAATTATCAAGAAGAACTAATGGTTTCAGGACCAACTTTAATTTTACATTAACTAACAGGCTAAGGTAGTCGCGCTCAGAATCTACTAAATTTTTTCTGCATTAAATAAGCAGTAAATACCAACACGCACGCACACGCTTCACACGATACTGTTAGATCAGAACTTCAAAAATTTCAGATCAGCACTCACTTTAATAAGTGTCTAAGCGTTTTATTAAAGTGATACTGTTAGATAAAACTTTGAAGGTTCTCTCTTAGTTGCCCCTTACTTTTCATTGACACAGCAATTATTTCCAAATTTCTTTGAAAGTGGGCAACTAATAACTAACAGCTGAACATAGGCAGGCATTCCATTAGTATTCTTTGCAGGAAATTGGCGACGTAGTTGTTGCGTGCAGTTTCACAACGCTGAGCAAATAAACTATATTAAAGTTAACGCTCCGCATCCAACCAAAATGTTCCTCATCCAACCGAACGCTTCTTATTCAAACTAACTCTCATCATTCAAAATAACGCTCTTCATTCAAACTAAGTTCCTCATCCAACCCAACGCACCTTCTCAAACAAATCACTCGTCGTCGTCTAACGCTGCTCTATTTGACACCACGCTCCTCATTAAAACTAACGCGCTTCGCCCAGCCTAACGCTTCATCCAATATAACACTCCTTTTGCAACCGAATACACTTATCTAATCTAACGCTCATCATCAATCATACCACTTCTCATTTGACAAAGGACTCGAAGCTAGACTAACATTCCTCCTCCACACTCACGATTCTCGTCGAACTAATTCTCCTCGTCTAATGTAACACTCACAGCTCACACTCCAATCTAGCCCAGTTCGGTCTAACTCAACGCTCCTCAGCTAATTTTACGTTCTTTATTTTACCCACGGCTATTCAACTAACCTAACGCACTTAACGTCCATACCTTCTATTTGCATTTTTTCTATCGTAGTAGTTCACCTTTCATGACTCCGTTTCTCAAATCCGCGCTTACCTTTCAATGTCTCACGACTTTTCTCTTCTCTCTTTATAACTTTTTATACTCATTCGAACGCGAGAGCCATTAAAATTCTTTGGTAGTCACTTGTTACCTTCGCCAAGGAGGTTATATTTTTGGTCGGAGTTTGTCTATCTGTCATCAAGATAGCTAAAAAATCTCTGTATAATCCTTATAAAATTTACGGGATATGTTTGGCCGGTCAGGAGAAACCAATGGTTAATTTCTGGTGAACATCCGTCCATGTGCATATTTCTTTCGTGGTAACGCGACTCCAACACTATAAATAATTCTTCCTAAAACTTGCAGTAATTTTGGAGAATATATATTACGAAGAGCAACTGGCCGAATGTTAGTGACCTGTCAGCTCATTCTGTTTGTCTCGATGGATGTTTTTATGTCGATCGAAAATAACTAGAAAACGTATGCACTGATCTTCATTAACTTCATAGAATTTGCTCAAAATGTGAAAAGATAAAACGGGCTGAATTTTTTGTGATCAGTTTATTTGTATCTCTGTTTTAGCTTATGTTTCATTATTTGCTAAAACTTATCGCATAAAGTTAGCAATGGAACTCCAAGAAAATTACATTAACTGTCCTTAACGCCAAGGGGCACAAATGACCGGTTTTAGGTAATGGTCAATGATTTGGTACCAGGAAGTTTGAAGACCTGGAAGGGAGCTACAAGGAGCTGGAACGTGCGGAAATTCACCTGGATCAAAATATCGTTCTTCATTGATACTTCAGACCGCATCATGCATATGAAGTACTGTGTTAAGAAGCGTGAAACAAGTTCAACGTGAGACAGCAAATCTAACCATGACCTGATAACTACAGCAGTTTCATAATGAAAGCTTGACTACGGTTCATCCCTACTGAGATGGCCCTAATTGTGAAAGCGTAACGGTCGGACTAACGCAGGAACTAACGAAAGAAGGAACGTAGGGAGGAACAAGCAGAATCATAATATGACTAGAGTGCCCGCGCTGTCAATAATAACAGAGAAGAATTTGTGAAGACCCGTCTTGTGTTGCCTGTAACATCATCGCAAAGATTTAAAGGCAGAGCCTACATGTATAGAAGGAAGCTCCAGGTAGTCAATACTGCTTCTTATAAATACGGAGCTCTGCATCCAAGATACTCGAGGGTGGCATATAATTCAGACTCTGAAAATTGTTCCTCAAGAGATAACTTGCCATGTTGAAAGAAGAACCCAAAATGTGGAGAAAATAATTTGCTGCCGAAATATCATCGTGGTCTTTACACACCTGCTGATCGCTCAAAATATCGCACAAGTTTCCTCGATATTTACCAAAATAAGAAAATAGGAGTATCAGCTGATGCTTGAATAAAGAGAATCTCAGTTGAGAGTACACAACACGATGGAAGAGATTGTTTAAAGAGGCTGTATGCATCGGTTACAGGTCAATTCGGACCCCTGGACAACTCAGACCCCCCAACTCAGACCCTCCCAACTCAGACCCCCCAACTCAGACCCCCCAACTCAGACCCCCCAACTCAGACCCCACCGACTCAGACCCCACCGACTCAGACCCACCCAACTCAGACCCCAGCCAACTCAGACCCCGGCCATCTCAGACCCCTGCCCAACTCAGACCCCCGGACAGCTCGGACCCCCGGACAACTCAGACCCCTGCCCAACTCAAACCCCCGGACAGCTCGGACCCCCGGACAACTCA
>LQNS02276925.1:13836705-13853139 GCA_001587735.2 Parhyale hawaiensis | reverse complement strand
TCAGTATTAGATAGGGGAAAAATGAAGAAGCCAGCGGGGGTTTTCCTGAAGGGCTAACTTACTGCCGTCATTTATCGCACACGTGCACCAGTCATTAATAACCCAATATGCCGTCATTTAAAATGACGGCTCGGGACACTAGTTCTTCATAAAACGTGCAGTAATTTTGGGAATACATATTACAAAGAGCAACTGGCCGAATGTTTGTAAGCTGTCAGCCCGTTCTGTTTGTCTCGATGTTTGTTTTTATATCTATCGAAAACTAACTTGAAAAGTTATGCAGGGATCTTCATTAATTTCATAGGATTTGTTCAAAATGTTGGATGATAAAACGGGCTGAATTTTTCGTGAAGATAATTTTATTTGTATCTCTGTTTTATTTTATGTTTCATTATTTGCTAAAACTTAACGCATAAAGTTACCAATGGAGCTCCAAGAAAATTACAGAAACTGTCCTCAACGCCAAGAGGCACAAATGACCGGATTTTGGTAATGATCAAAAGGAAATAATGGTTTCAGGACCAACTTAAATTTTTTATCAACATTGCAATGCTTGGTGGAGGTATTCACGCTCAGAATCTGAAATTTTTTTTATTGCTGATGCAAGCATTAAACAGGCAGTAAATACTAACGCATACACCTGATCAATTTATCAGAATATGGCTCTTGTTAAACTTTGCGGGTCTCTTTTAGTTACCATTTTTCCGTTACTCTTCACTGATGTGGCTGTCTCATTTCCCAATTTGTTTATAAGTGGTCAGATAATAACTAACAACTGAAGACGGGCAGGCATTCTAGTAGTATTTTCGAAGTAAAATTTGCGACTTAGCACAGTTTCGTTCACTTATACGTCCGTAGACAGGATACAGGCAGCTACATTCAATAGAGCTCGGGGTGTGGAAAAGAACGATGATTTTGTACAAGGAAGTTTGAAGACCTGGAAGAGAGCACAAGGAGATGGGGCGTGCGGAAATTCACCAGGATAAAAATATCGTTCTTCATTGATACCCCAGATAGTATCATACATATGAAGCACTGTGTTAAGAAGCGTGAAACAAGTTCAGCGTCTGACAGCAAATCTAACTAAAGCACTCTGAGAGCGCATACCTCCGCCATGCTAGGCAACGGTAGCAAAAAATTCAAATTGGCTCTGACACCATAATTTTCTTTCTATAAACTCCAAAATCTAATCATTTGTGCCTTTGAATAGTAATAATAGCTTGTGCAATTTTCTTGAAGATCTGTTCATAACTTTTCAAGTTATACTGCTAACAAACGTTATGACAAACATGAGTCAAGCTTACAAACGAAAAAACCGGTCTGCATCAAAATTTGATCATTTATGTCTTTCAACATTACTAACAACACCTATAAATTTTATAAAGATCCATTCATTATTTTTTTGAGTTATTGTGCTAACAAGCAAAAAAGTAAAAACAGTGACAAACGAACGAACAAACAAACGGATCATTACCAATATTTGGTCATCTACTTTTTGTCGTATACCAAACAGCTCATGTTAATTTCATAAAAATCTATCCCTAACTTTTTGAGTTATGGTATTGAGAAAAATGAGGCAGACAAATATACAAACGGATGGACATATCTTCACCAAAAGTTAATCATCTGTTCCTCCTAACAACCTAACAATCCCTGTAACTTTCGTTTAAGTCGGTTCAAAACTTTTTGAGTTATCTTGGTGACAGACAGACAGAGAGACAGACAAAGAGACAAATAGACATGACGAAAACATAGCATCATTGGCGGAGGTAATCATGACCTCAGAGCTACAGCAGTTTAATAATGAAAGCTTGGCTACGGTTCATCCCTACTGAGATGGTACCGAAAATATCAAAATTTTCTCCTATCTAATTGTGAAAGTGTAACGGTCTGACTAACGTAGGAACTAACTAAGGATGAAACGTAAGAAGGAACAAGCAGAATTATAATTATGACTAGAGTGCCCGCGCTGTCAATAATGACAGCGAACAATTTGTGAAGACCCGTCTTGTGTTGCCGCGTGTTGACGGGACATGTTCTTCATGATTTCTCAGGTTATCAACTAATTAGGGTAGACGGTTGAGCTTCCTTCTATGCATATAAGGCTCTTATTAACTTCCTTGTGTAAGATGCTGCGCAACTGCCAGCTTGAATTAGGGAACCGTACAGATTAGCGTGCGAGGCTGAACAAAACCAAGCTTTCTTTTGGTGATACGCAAAAAAGCGATGTTTTTTTCGCACGAAGTCAATATTACTTCTAATAAATACGGAGCTCTGTATCCAAGATACTCGAGGGTGGCATATAACATGGACCGTGAAATTTTTTTCCTTAAGAGATAAATTGCTCTGTTGAAAGAAGAACCCAAAATCTGGAGAAAATAATTTACTGCCGAGAAATCATCGTGGTCTTTACGCGCCTGCTGACCGCTCAAGGATATCTTATCAGTTGCTTCGATAATTACCAAAATAATAGTATCAGCTCAAGCTTGAATGCAGGAAATCTCAGATGAGAGTACTTAACACGATGGAAGAGCTTGCTTAGAGAAGCTGTATGTATCTACATCGAGTGGACTACAACATTGTCAAAGAAAGATCGGAATCAGACATACGGTTCGAGTGCCATTATCTGTAACCTGGAATATTTTCTGTCTATCAGTTTTTTATGAAGCTTGGCAGGATGAACCCAGTCTTCAAGCAGATGAATTCACTGATGAAACCAGGAAGGCCAGAGCTAATTTTTGCCTGTCTATTTCGTTAAGAGCGTAATACGAAACCAATAAATAAATATAATACATAAATACACGACGGTTATTAATATTAGATTAGATGATAAATCAAAGATGAAAAGACACGTTACTGAAAACATAACTCCGGTTCAATGGTCGAACTTGAAAGGATACTCTTGTTATTAACCGGAAACAATTTAAGCGAAAAGATAGTGATGAAAATCGAAGTCTTCCGCACACACGAAATGAACAAAGGCCTCCTAAAGTACAGGCCTGCGTGTGTACGTCACCGAATTTGTCAGATTAGTGCAGTCCCCGGACAAATTAGACGAAGCCTGATATATTTTTGGTGCCTACTCTGCATATTTCAGGATTTCCTGGATAGAAAACAGTAACTATTGTAATTTGTAATCATCAAGTAATTTTAAATAAAGTTTTCTATCGAGATACGACCGACATATGCTAAGTAGGTGTCAAAAAATATCAGGCTGCATCTTATATATAATTTGTCCAGCATCTCCGCATGACCTGACCGTTATCGAGACACAGACTTTGGCCTGTATTATAGGAGGCCTTGGATGAACCTAGACGTTCTGGGCACCATGACTGAACTAGCGATGAAACGTATGAATTACCAACTATCGGGGCAAAGAGGACCCTAAAAATAAGAAATCAAATATGCAACACTGCGTTGTTTTGTTCGAAAACTTACCACTGTACATATTTTAAGCTAATGGTTTCGAATTATATAGTGCTTTGTCCTACAGTATCAGTAAGTAAACATTGCAAAAGAGACGGTGAAACTTCCAATGTTGAATAAACTAGAGCACTCTGAGAGCGCATATCTCCACCATTCAAGGCAACGATAACGAAAAATTCATACTGGTTCTGCACATATGATTTTCTTTGTAAAAATACCAAAATCTAATAATTTGTGCCTTTTGACAGTAATAACAGTTCCTGTAATTTTGTTTAAGATCCGTTTATAACGTTTTGAGTTATGCTGCTAACAAACATTCGGACAAACATTAATGAAACACACGAGCACATTAACCGATCATCACAAACATTCGATCACTTGTCTTTCAACAGTACTAACGATTCCTGGAAATTTCATAAAGATCCATTCATAACTTTTTGAGTCATTGTACTAACAAGCTTAAAATCAAACACAGCGACGCGAACGAACAGTCATCACAAAAATTTGGTCATTTACTCTTCGTAATACACCTAATAACTAATGTAAATTTCCTTAAAATCTGTTCACAACTTTTTGCGTAATGGCACTAAAAAACCGGCAGACAAACAAACCGATAAAACGGATCTTCACCAAAAGTTAATCATCTGTTACTGTTAACATGGCTAACAATCCCTATAAATTTCATAAGTATCAGTGCATACCCTTTTGAGTTATCTTGGGGACAGAAAAAAAACAGCCAAACAGACGTAGAGACAAACACGACAAAAACATAACCTCCTTGGCGGAGGTAATGATACAAGAACAATATAGAGCTTAATCTAAATGGCATAATGAATTAGAAGCATTTTCATAAATATAACTATGTCCACTCCATTTGGACATTACTATGGCCAAGCATATCTATTGACGGAACAGTACTGCGACTTGAAAGGAAAAAAAGATAGAGCGTCAGTATAGCAGTAGAAAAAGGAAGGAAGCCAGAGAGCAAAAAAAAAAAACTGTGTTCCTTGGACCCAACTACGGGCTAAGGCAACATACAGGGTCTCTTCAGGAACAGAGCTAATGCAGTGTACCCGACCAAAGAGAGTTACAGTACAGGGGATAGCAATGGCTCCGATATTGTTGGCAGTTGACCTCTTCCGAGCAGTGACCAAAGCTTTATGAGCATGTTGCCTACTGCGGGAAGCTTTCGTGTTTCTTCCTCTATAACCTGGTATCACGAAAATCATTATGATTTTATGACCCAGGTAAGAGAAACTACTCACATCAGTGAAATCGACACCTTTGAGACGAGTGGCTTTATCGGTGCTCAGGCTACGTTTCCTAGGTATAACGTACATGCAGATAATTCTAACAGTATTATATTCAGTACCCAGTATACTAAGCATTGTTCTCGCAAATTGAGAGCATTTTTGCAGCCACAAAAATGGGGACAGGCCAGGACTATGTCATCAGCATAACTGAACCCATTAACGGTATTGCCATTCATACGGCACCCCAAACCCAGCTGCGTTCAGTTGGGTGTGGATATTATCTATGAAGATATTGAAGAAAATTAGAGAGTGAGCCTTCTAGTCATATGCTTTTAGTCATATAAAGCACTGACGACGTTGCTGCCCCATTTCACACAGCATTTCATGAGTTTGAAACGAAGACTTTAGCGTCTAACAATATTATAAGATATTTATTTTTTAAAGCATACACTTAAATATAGAGTATTAGTGAAATCTGTTAAATATAGCCTTTGCATTAGGTTTCAGGAGTCAAAATAATATTGATTTCGAAGCTCACTATGTAATAACATCCCTTGCCGTCTACCTTAAGCATCAATCCCGAATAGAAATTATCGACAGCATCGTCGGTAGCTATCGGTGTCATTAGGAACCCGAACAAAGAAAACCGCCTTATAGTTATAGGAGCTTTACCTTCGGGAAATGTTCGCTATTTTCGTCAAGAACATGAGTCGCATTTTCATCGCCCTTTGCCGAAGCAGCAGCATACATAGGCACCCCAACGGTTAAAAACAGTCATATCTACAGCGAACTTGAAGTTAATAGGACTAAAGAAAAATAATCGCCTATCACTTTGAGGACAATGGTGAGGAGAAGAGTGACAATGGTATTAAAGAGGCGCCTTTTGAATATTCACAGGCGCCCTACCGTCGAAAACAATTTCCATCTGCCAAATGACAACAAAAACGGCCTATGATATCAACAGGGTGCCGGTAATTACTGGCGATGGCGACAACAATTTCTGACTGAGATTAGTCCCGTACGAGTAGCACTATTTTAAAGTGTACAACGAGTTTCACCTGGCTAGAGCAAGGATATTAATGAACTTGAAGTTTTATTTCGGGTGCTGAGGGTTCCATTTAAGCACCCGGTGCACACAAAAAGTTTTGAAGACCATTCCACGAGTTCATTGCTTCATAATTGATGAAGTTCTCTAAGGCTTTCTGGCCACTTCGAAGAGAACAACAGCGAGCAACATACAGCAAGCCGAATAAGACGGTCTGCTCATGTAATGAACGTCACCAAGCGTTTATACTCAAAACCAAGGAAAAACGAACAAAAAACAGTAATAACTGACAACAAGAGTTTACGAAACTGACAACAGAAATTTAAAATAACTCTACAGACTACAAAGTTAGAAAAGTTCATAACTGGCAAGAGAAATTCGAAAATAAATGTCAACAGGAGTTCTATAATAACTGACCACCAAAGTTCCCTGAAAACTGAAACAGAAGTCCAAAACAATCGGAGGCATAAATTAGAAAACTTGCAGCAGAAGTTCAAAACTAGCAGTCGTAGGAGTTCCAAAAAACTGTTGAAATAAAGTGAGCAATGCATGTGCGACATTCTAGACACAGGAGCATTCTGCGCAATCTCACTGGAACAATCCATTTGCACAGAAGATTTCGTCAGACTTATCAAACCACATACCTGGCCGGTGGAATTGGTTTTAAAGGCCCATTCAGTGATTCCACCATCAACGGTCCACTTCATCCCCTCAGTGAGGTTGGGTCTCAGAGCGATGTTGCCTCCAGCATTTCCCCACATCACTCCAGTGATTTTGTCTGTTGGTAAAGTGATGCGAGCGTAAACAGCACCTGCTGTCATCATCTCACAGTAACACAGACTATTTCAACTATCTATATGACATCTCATCCTCAACTGTTACAAATACTTCAGCCCTGTCAGTGTATTAAGTTCCCATACAATCATAAGTGATTGTCGAAAGCTTGGCCAAAAAATGATAAAATCCAGAAGACGTCTTACTGAAAAAACCTAATAAATCATAAGTGAGTAACTAGGCAGAGAGTCTACTTTAGAAACAGGGTAATGCTGTTGACGATGTAACACGTTGGAACAGAATTGAAGTAGTCACTCGGTGAATGCTACAAGACGTTAGAAGGAGTCAGAACAGAATTACCTGGTAGATAATGCAAGATAAAGTGGGGCTCGGAATATTAGTCTGAACACTATTTTGCGATTAAGTGAAAACATATGATCAGATTTAGCTTATATTTCATATAATCAAAATATTGTTTTTAATAGTGCGTCAACTTAAAATAGTGGTTTCGTTTCCAAAAGTTTACTTCATTCTTTTATACAATTTAGCCCTTTTCAGGTGGCTCGCGTTATTAGTCACTCATCACAAACCATTATTTTAGCGTGAGTTGAGTTATTGTAAGAATTGTGATAATAAAAAACAAGATAATTAGCTGGTTTATTCTCCATTTAGCAAATACTCGCAAAATTACTTAAATTGATGCTTTATTTGTTGACATCAGCTCCCTTATTTTGAACTATCTGAAACTGCCTCTCAGTGACGGATTCGGTTAGTTTTTTTTATGATAGATGGTTCTACGGAGGCCACTGCGTCTTGTATTGCCTCCCACAAATCATCTTTGGAGGGAAACTAGCGGAGATTTGCATAGACCTTGCGCTTGACAGCAGCCTAAAAATTTTCAATGGGGTGCAAGTCAGGTGAACAGGAAGCCACTGCATCAAGGTAACATTTTTTAGCCTCATTGATAAAGAAATTAGGTCGTAGCCTCAGCAGAATGTGATGGAGCATTATCATGCATAAAAACGATACTCTGTCGGTGAGACAGCGGGACATCTTCAAACCACTATATCAACACTGACTCAAGAAGGCTGCAATGAGCCACTGAAGTTAACTTAACGCCTTCAGGTACGCGTACTGGGCCAGCAATTTGACCATTAGCCCATATCATTATGCCTTCACCTTCTCGTTGGCGACGACGAATACAAGTAGGGCGCTGGTGTCCAGAAACGAACCATCCCTTTGACCAATAATTAGTGTCGGGGCCATCCAGGGTTGCTCTGGATTCTTAAGTATACAAGATGTACTTCGTTGATAGTTTCATGTACTTGTGGGCCCACTGTACTCTCCTTTCGCGGTGCTTGTCAGCTATTGGAAGCATTTAAATGGGAGGTAATATTTTTTTTTTTTTCATCTCACGAAGAACATTGTTTCTGGTGGATTTCAGCACATTTTTTTAATCCAGTGGCGCAAATATCTCTCCACTGTTTTTCCCCCGGACTGGCACTCATGGCGCGACGAATTCTGCGCATGATTCGATCAGTTTTAAGCTTATATGACCCCGCATCTGACCTCTTCTTCCTTGGAGAGGGATCCGCCAAAAATCTCTTAATTGTTCTTGGTGGCGGCCCAGTTCTTTGGCTATTGCTTCGACAGGTATACCTTCAGCAGATTTTTGGCTGAGAAGAGACTTCTCATTGTCAAATAAATCTGTTTTGCCTCCCATAAGGAGAAAATAATATTGATGACTAACAGCTCGAACCATTAATTTTTCACAAAAACACTTGAAATTACTTAAATATTTTGAAATCAAATTTTTGATAATATGAATATGTTATAATATCACACCTTATAATAGCTCAAACTATGAAAACCACAATCTGTAAAGAAATGGAGAACTATTGAACGGATCTTCAACATAAGTAAATCATCTGTTGCTCCTAATATGCCTAACAATCCCTATAAATTTTGTAGAGATCCGTCCAAAACTTTCCGAGTTTATCTAGGTGACAGACAGAGACAGACGGGCGGGTTGATAAACAGGCAGGTAAACACGATAAAACTATGACCTCCTAGGTGGAGGTAATATTGGCTATAATATCGCAAAAACTGTATCAGTCGTCTTTAAAATTCATAGACATATCACCCAGAGTAGGAACCTTCGCGTTATTATCACCTGCGAGCGAAACGAAGCGCGCTTATAATATTTCATTGAAGATTTTAGTATATATATTTGTATACTTGTCTGTCCACCAAAAAAGAGGGAGAAGGAGTTGAGCAGTGTTCATGATTTTTTTGCCGGGAGCCGGGAGGGTTGACCAATATGTGAAAAATGCCAAAACTCTACAGTAAACTAGCCAGCAGAAATGACGGCATTGAACTTTGCCCCCACCGCGGGTGATGGTCTTACGCCACGAGGCATTCTATGTAGTTAAAATTCAATTCGATCCCGCATGCTATGCTAACAGTATTCTGAAAACACTAATTAGCAATGAAGTGTGACGCAGTTTAGTTTTAGTAGGGCCCCATGGGGCTGTCATGTGGTGTAGGGCACGTGGTAGCCACATGACAGCCACCTGGCCTTTGTCACACGGCTGCCACGCAGTCTTGACATAATTACTACGTTGAAACAACATGAAAAATTATATTAGCCGTGCCAGGATTCTATTCTACATCGTTTTGTTCAGCATGAGTTTGAAAATAGGCCCCTCACACTGCTCGAACAGGAATGATTTGGCCATAAGATAATCTTGACGTGATAGTGATGAAATTTCAGTATGAATATCGACATTGTTGAAAAGAATTAATATACTCACAAAATAATTACACAATTTGTAAGGTTAAATACTTTTCTCCGCCTTTAGGAGTTTACAGCGTCATAGGAAATTCGAATAGAAATACTTCGTTTCCGCTGTTACAAACGTATTATTGAAGTTCTTTGAAGACCGAATGTGTTTTTTAAGCCTCCCTGAAACAATTTCGGATACACAAAAGAGAAGGGATTATATAGTACATCAGCAGACACGTAGAACCTATCTATGCACGAGCGCGTTCCACACAGGATCAACGGTGAATGGGAGAAACAAATCATGTAGAAGATGAAAAGTTTAAGAAAACATAATGAGCCCCAGCAAATTTAGACTCATTTAAACGTAGAAGAGATGTTTGAAACTTTACAATTATTTGGTATGTGATACAATATCATAATGCAAAATTGCAATAGTGGCTAAAATTGTTATCGATTGTTTGACAGCGTAACAACTGGCAAACTGAACCGTGCCAGTGACAGAGCAATCGGTAACACTGAAAGAGAGAAAAAAACTTTTCACCTTTAGTGACGTAAGGAGAACTTACGGTCAGCAGGAGGACTGCATGTGCAAGAAACGTCTGCTCCACCACCGCTGGCCAGCAGGAAGTCGATGCCGTACGTGAGCACGCCGTACTGGGCAACTTCCCTGTTAGTGCCGATGTTTTTAACCTATGAACAGAGAAATGCGAAAAAAATGGCATGAGAGTAATTTTGGCTTCGCTAACACGGACGTTACTTGATGAATCGCAGGCCAAGGCAGCGGCATTTCTAGCGAAAAAGTGAGAAGCAATTAAGATTACAAGAAAAATCTCAAAACCCGTGAGCGGATTACGGTGTGGGAAACAGCAAACCCAGAAGTATAGGGCAGAGTACAATGACGATTAGTGGTAGAAGTAGGAAAAAAGAAATACGCTATGAGGAAACCAAGAAAAACCGCTAAGGGTGAAGTAGTATATAGGCTCCCCTTGGGAACGCAACTCCCAAAAACACACGTTGATGCGGTCTGTGGCTTCTTTTTCGTCTGTACTACTTTTGGTGCGCACTAACGCGCACACTCTAGTTCCTACCCACCGAGACCGCCAGTGCGGTGGCTCCCACTGGCGCTTCAGCTCCAATGGTGACATTGATGAGGGACGTCCAGAGGGTGGTGGTGCCCACAGTGATGCCCGCACCCACGGGCACGATGTCAGCCTCCACGGCGTCCACGAAGAACACCGTGAAGCTGAGCTTGACTCTGTTCTCCTGGTCGGCAAGCTCGGCGGTCAGGTCGGCTGTCAAGTAAATAGAAATGCAATTTATTACTAAAGATTATAGATGGGCACGATAACGAAGAACAGTTAGTGTTTCTTGATAAGATTATATTAGCCTAGGTAGCTGGCAGTAGACGGATCACTAAACTCGTTCTCAGAAAGCAGCCGATACTAAAGCTCCTGTGGGCGGGAAAGGGTGGCCTTTCCGCCGTCCCATGCGGGCGTTCCCCAGGGATCGGTCATCTCACCGCTCCTTTTTACTTTTACGTCAGTGATTTTCCCCAGATGGACGGCGTCACTTCCTCCTATGCAGATGACTTCACTGTTCTATCCTCGGCTACTCTCGTTCCGAAGACAGCAATGAGCCTGTCGGACTGTACTACGGCAATTGCGGCTTGGGCCGAGGAGAGCGCCTTCACCGTCTCTCATTCAAAAATTCATTCCACTCAGTTTACGTCAGACAATCATCAATTTAGGATAACCCAGAAATCAAGATTGTTGATTCGGACTTCACCCTCAAGCGCAACCCTAAAACCTTAGGCTTGGGTTTGATCCACACCTCAATTTTTCTGCCCACGCGAGCTATGTTCGTGACAGATGCTGCTCTCGTTGGGGATTCTCTCCGCCCTGGCGGGCGCAAGATGGGGGCAACAGAAAAAATCCCTATAACTGACCTCTCGGGCCGTCGCTAGAAGCATCATACTTTACGCAGCCCGGGACTGGTTTCTTATTGTCTCAAAAACTGCGGTGAGCCAGCGGTAGTGCAGATTGCAGCTCTGCGCATAGTCACTGGATCCCGCCGTTTGGCATCGATACATCACCTCCATCAGGAAACCTCAACCCTGCTACTTGCCAACAGTCCGAGGTTACTGTCGAAACAGTTTTTCCTCACTGCATCGCGGGTAAATCATCCTGCTCATGATACAATCACGACCCCTTCCGATCCCCGCCGTGTACGACATACTCTTCAATCAAAATTTGAAGCAGATATTGCTCCCCTTCTTACAGATGGGATTTTCCCCCGAGCAGTACCGTACAGCCCTGAGTGCCTCACACACTTCTTCTGTTGCAACTGCAGCATCTGTATATCCCCTCAGCAGGGTCCTGGGCTATTTTCTCTGTGCGGAGGAGTCTCTCCTCCCTAGACCTTTATGATCTTCCTTCTCTCAGCTACGCTCTGGCCCCTGTTCGGTCTTATCGGACTGTAAGTTCCGAGTGGGACGGATTGATGATCCTTTCTATCAGCTCTGTAAACTGGGTGATTAGACTGTTCGTCACCTTTTCTCGTATCCTAGTCAACCCACTGATCTTTCGGCGAGTACTCTTTTGCTGGACCCCCTTGGACGATGCGTTTCCTTGCTTTTCTTCCTCTCCTCGATTATCTCCCCCTCTACCCAAGCCCCCTCCTGAACATCCTCACCGAGCTGGCATTGGCATACTCTAACGCTGTCAGCGAACAATAACAACACAATATATTTAGGTAAAGTAAAGAAGCTTTTGTGTAATCTCCATTTACGACACGTGAATAAAAAGTTTTAGGCATCAGAAAACTAAAACTTCAATTCTATTTATTTTAGAAATTCAAAAATTTGACAGGAATACTTACAATAGGTTGAACCTTCCACAGATCATAAGTTAGAACATACATCAACGCTTCTCCTACAGCGACGCCTAAGACCTTTCATACGCCCCTCGTATACAGAGCCCAATGCTGTGTGAATGCACTCCATGCGAATAACTTGTTTTGCTGAATGATTGAAATAACGGCTCTCCCAAACTTGAGACTGGATTTGTGAGAAATTCTCGCCCTCGTTAACCCATAACTCCATTCATCGGCTTAATATAATCGACCCCTGATTTAGTATATATAGAAGCACCATAGACTGGTTGTCACATCATACAAATAGCGGCCATCTGGTTACTGATGCGCAAATTGCTTCTAAGCGATACCGGTTCATTAGAACCAGTATTTCTATGCTGAATACAAAATTTGGCAAGTGTTCTTGAAAAAATTTTCTAGTGATGACAAAAAAAACTCATTATTTTCAGAAAATCCTGACATACATTGTATTCGGTAACTTTATCACAAAAATATATAAAAGCGGTCTGTGGGTTTCCTAGTGCGAGATAGTTTCCCAGAGCCAAAAGTATCGGTAGTTTAGAATCAAAAGAAACGGCGATAGCGATATATCAAAATATACACAAGACTGTGGCAAAGTCCATAATACCGAATTTTTATTAACATAACGTATCGCCTAACCTTAATTGCGATAAAGTCCACCATTCCAATAGACTAACGATGGACTATGATATACCTGTTTAAATAGTTGTAGAAGAATTACTATCGTAGCCATAGCTAGGAAATATCACCGCTCCTGCACGCGGCTTGAGCCTCGCTATAGTTTGTTCAGAGGATTCAAGAGAAGTTGACACAAAGGAGCACAGAAAAAGCCAATGTATAGCGAGATGTCCACTCGTAGGCCGTAACTCCAAATTAGACCAATTACGAAAGTTGTAATCTAAGTGCCTCGTTCGGCCCTGCGGCGCAGTTTGGTATTCGTGCTGGACTGTAGGACGGCAATCATTGTAAACTACTGCCTTCAGACCTACTAGCCCTAACCGTTAGAATTGGGTAGGTTTGGCTTCTCACATGAGTCACCTCAGGAGCCTGCGACGTATAACACAGGCAAGGAGAAAAGCAGTCTCACTGTATCAAAGTGTAACTCGGAAGAAACTCCTAGCAGCTCGAAAGTTTTTAATGAATTTCCAAAAAGAGCACAGAAAGATCGCGTATTTTGTAGCAACTCATTTCAACGCTCATCAAAAGAAAATAGTCTCAAGCAAACAGATAATGTGTAAGAACTATTCCACTACCCTCCAAAATCCCCACCCCCTGGCTGACGTGAGGAGTGTTCTGCTGCAGCAACACTGAAGACCTCTGTTACTCAATACCAGGAATGTTTTTGACTCACCTTCCTTGGTTAGGCCTTCAACTAAACTTTCTCGTTCTGTGTGCTTAAGACACTTTAAACCTCTTTGCTTCGCGCGGCACTGGCTGTGCGTAAACGTCATTAGCTAACGTTAAGCTCAAGGCGTTTATGACGAGAAACAAAACTCATGGTACTGCACAGTGATCACACTTTTATGCAAACTAACACGACATACCTTTAACATTAAAATTGTAAGACTTCAAAGGGGCACTAGGCTCTTTTTTCTTACTAATGCCAGTTAAACAAGCTCTACACAAGCAGTTATGTGAACTGTGAAGATAGCTCACCCTCGGCTCTCCCCCTGATCACAAAGTTCAGCAAGCGTACGTAACTCCGCATACAACGAGTGCCGTGCGTAACACCAACTGGACCTCGTTCGAAGAACTTCAAAGGTACTCAATACTCACGGTACTGCAGGCCAGTCATGACGAATTCGAACTTGGCCAGGCCGCGGTGGTAGGTGCGCCGGTCTACCGAGTAGAAGTACTCGTATGAGGGCGCGGGTACTCCGGTGCACATCATGTTGGTGCCCACCTCCAGTATAGCCAAGTTGGAGACAGTGAACTGGTTCTGTGGTAAATATGCAAGCGTGAAAAGCACTACAAATTCGTAGTATGTATTGACTCTTAAATTAGTGCAAACTCACAAGTAAACACATTCCAAACAATACCTAATGGACCGCTTCCATCTGCAGTCAACATACTTCCATGTCGCGCACCCCGAGGAATGCAGCTCCTGCATATCCATAAGGATCCATAAAGTAATTCCTGTATGCACGAAGAAGGCAACTAAATTAAAATAAATTATACTTGGAGAAATATCATTTAGTCAAGGAATAAGTATACAAACAGCAACGCTTTTTCGTCTTCCATAAAATTTCAGTTTGCAGCTTTAGAAAGCGAGTGTTCCAGATTACAACACTGACTTAAGCTATATTTCACAAATTCAGCGTTTATAGCAACCTACTCAGATATGTTGCATATCGGGGTAGCACAGACAGCGCATTACAAGTATGCGGCTCATATCTTTACAAGAACTTCCTCCACTCAGTAGCTTTCTTAGAGGCTTTGCAGCCGATGGTCAAATTGATATGTTGTAAGTATTACGGTCAGTGGCAATTAAAATAATTATTCAATTTGGTGTGTCTTCGGGCATTGACAAATAGTTAGACATTAACTCTGACCTGAAAACCTCGATCAAAAAATTTTCTATTCAATTATGGAACTAGCTAACCAAGTGTAGCATTGATAGCTATTGCATAAACAATGAGATCTACTGGTCCATCAGCACCGTTGAACGTCATACTGGTTAAAAAAAATATCAATGCTTCTCCCATTTCATGTAATCGTTTCTTAACATCGTTTAATTAATTATTCCCCTACTTCTCGGCAATCATGTCTAGACCTGTCTCATTTCTTGACCTGTCTAGACCTGTCTCAAAAAGACAGGGTCTAAAGGACTTGATGCACTAAATAGTCAAGGTATATGTTACCCCCATAATAACAGCTATTAATGCTGTATTAGTCGTTTGTTCCAGATTTAATTTTGCCTAAAGATGGCCCTTGTTACAGGGCGAAACGTTGCATTACGTGGAGCCCTATTTTATTTGTATTCCACAAATATTTTCAATAGATGGCGCTGTCGCATTCTGAGAGGTACTGTTACTTTTTTGGGTGAAAATTTGCTTAGGAACGCGACGAGCGTTCTCATACCCATGATAGAAATTTCACCTGTCTTGTATAATCTTAATTGCTCTAAACTTTCTTCAACATTGAAAAATTCTGCAAATGTATCGCTTCCGTATCAATGGTTCTTACCCTTAGTTTAAGTGGTAACGCGCACCGGCAATCTAATTGCAACAATTTTGCTTGAATTCGGAAGAATTTTTTTCTCTCGCCTACCAAGAAGAAAAAAAAAACAAAACACTTTGCCAATTGTTTCGAGTTCTTAATAACGCGTGCACGGTTATTGTCGATTAGCGTAAAGCTACAGACTAACTAGCAATGTTCTCTCAATGCTAGCCTTCAGACTGATCTCGCAAACTCATTAAGAAAAATTTTGATGCACGTAGGTGTTTCATGGCGTAGTTTGGTATGTCATCGGAGCAGACAGAAAAACACATTTCAGTCAGAAAAACATATTTCCGCAAAAACAAGTGAACAAAAGCTTCGTAGTTTTGTTACACGAGCGAAGCGAGACGCGGTTACATACCAACAAGCAGATCGCTTTTTTTTCAAAGCTTCGTCTCTTCAGGTGCATCAATTTCACCTGCTTTTGATGCGTCTTGGTGCATCATCGGATTTGTCATAAAACCGAAACACATAAGTGCATCAATTCGTGCCAAGTGCATCATAAGACCCTATATGCATCATGATGATTCCCTTTATTTATATGATGTACTTGGGTGTTTCGGTTTTGGGACAAAAATGCATGTAATTTTGATGCATCTATAATGCATCAAAATTTTTCTCTATGCCGCTGCGCTCCTATTTTGTCAAGTAAAGCATCCAGATGATATAATAAATTATATTTCTTTCTTCCCTTGTTTTTTTCCTGTGCCTAACATTTGCTCGGCAAAGATAGCCAGTCACTCTCTTCCGACGAACGTTTCAGCCTGTCTTCAATAGTATTTACGCTAAAACCAATTAGTGACGTGCAACGCATTTTATTTCTTAGAATGCTTAGAATTTATCTCAAATAACATTTAGTGTGAGAGCTAGGTGTGTGATGGCACTCCCTAAAACAGGTTCAAAAATAGTCTTGTGCTCTCTTGGAATGGACCATTCCTGTCTTATTCATTCTCCATGTGCACCCTAAACTATCTACACACAAAAATCCCATACATGTAGTTTGCTGGGCGTGTAGACTTCGAAAGTGAATGGTCCCTGCG
>LQNS02276925.1:13790595-13836605 GCA_001587735.2 Parhyale hawaiensis | reverse complement strand
TTTGAAAACAAATTCATCATTGAAAGCAAAATTTCACGAGCTGTCCTCAGTCCCAAGTGCCTCTGATATGATTAACTTTTGGCGATCACTACCATGTGAAAATTTCCCAGAACTAAGAAAATTTGCCCAGAGTATTATAAGTCGTTTTGGAACGACATATAGATGTGAACAAATATTCTCAGCTATGAAACTAGTTAAAAGCAAAACAAGGTCGCGACTGACTGATGCAAATTTGAAAAATACACTGCTACTCTCAGTGACTCATCTAAATCCAAACATTGAAAAACTTGCAAAGTTAAAACAACCCCAAAAGTTTCATAATAAAGGTAAGTAAAGTTGATCAGCTTAAATGTCTTAATAGGTATTTCCCCCCCCCCTAAATATCTTTAGTACATAATATATATATATACGGTATATATATATATATTAAGTAGCCATGGGGGTGAGTACCAGAGATTTATGGCGCATCTGAAACCGTATGACATGAAATTGACGCATGGTATGTAAAAGGTTGGCCACCCCTGGCATAAACTGTATCAGTCGTCTTTAAAATTCATAGGCATATCACCCAGAGTAGGAACCTTCGCGTTATTATCACCCGCGAGCGAAACGAAGCGCGCTTATAATATTTCATAGAAGATTTTAGTATATATATTTGTATACTTGTCTGTCCACCCAAAAAAGAGGGAGAAGGAGTTGAGCAATGTTCATGATTTTTTTGCAAGGAGCCGGGAGGGTTGACCAAAATGTGAAAAATGCCAAAACTCTACAGTAAGCTAGCCAGCAGAAATGACGGCATTGAAATTTGCCCCCACCGCGGGTGATGGTCTTACGCTACGAGGCATTCTATGTAGTTGAAATTCAATTCGATCCCGTATGTTATGCTAACAGTACTCTGAAAACAATAATTAGCAATGAAGTGTGACGCAGTTTAGTTTCAGTAGGAGCCCATGCATGGGGCTGTCATGTGGGGTTGGATACGTGGTAGCCACATGACAGCCACCTGGCGTTTGTCACACGGCTGCCACGCAGTCTTGACATATGTACTACGTTGAAACAACATGAATAATTATATTAGCCGTGCCAGGATTCTAATCTACATCGTTTTGTTCAGCATGAGTTTGAAAGAAGGCCCCTCACACTGCTCGAACAGGAATGATTTGACCGTAAGATAATCTTGACGTGATAGTGATGAAATTTCAGTATGAATATCGACATTGTTGAAAATAATTAATATACTGACAAAATAATTACACAATTTGTAAGAGGAAATACTTTTCTTCATCTTTAGGAGTTTACAGCTTCATAGGAGATTCGAATAGAAATACTTCGTTTCCGTTGTTTCAAACGTATTAGTGAAGTTCTTTGAAGACCGAATGTGTTTTTTAAGCCTCCCTGAAACAATTTCGGATATACAAAAGAGAAGGGATCATATAGTACATCAGCAGACACGTAGAACCTATCTATGCACGAGCGCGTTCCACACAGGATCAACGGTCAATAGAAGAAACAAATCATGTAGAAGAGGATAAGCTTAAGAAAACATAATGAGCCCCAGCAAATTTTGACTCATTTAAACGCAGAAGAGACGTTTGGAACTTTACCATTATTTGGTATGTGATACAATATTATACTGCAAAAATTGCAACAGTGGCTAAAATTGTTATCGATTTTTTGACAGCGTAACAACTGGCAAACTGAAACCGTGCCAGTGACAGAGCAATCGGTAGCGCTGTAAGAAAGAAAAAACTTTTCAACTTTAGTGACGTAAGGAGAACTTACGGTCAGCAGGAGGAGCGCATGTGCAAGAAACGTCTGCTCCACCACCGCTGGCCAGCAGGAAGTCGATGCCGTACGTGAGCACGCCGTACTGGGCAACTTCCCTGTTAGTGCCGATGTCTTTAACCTATGAACAGAGAAATGCGAAAAAAATGGCATGAGAGTAATTTTGGCTTCGCTAACACGAACGTAACTTGATGAATCGCAGGCCAAGGCAGCGGCATTTCTAGCAAAAGAGTGAGAAGCAATTAAGATTACAAGAAAAATCTCAAAACCCGTGAACGGATTACGGTGTGGGAAACAGCAAACCCAGAAACATAGGGCAGAGTACATTGACGATTAGTGTTAGAAGTAAAAAAAAAAAAGAAATATGCATATGAGGAAAACAAGAAAAACCGCAAAGGCTAAAGTAGTATATAGGCTCCCCTTGGGAACGCAACTCCCAATAACACACGTTGTTGCGGACTGTGGCTTCTTTTTCGTCTGTACCACGTTTGGTGCGCACTCACGCACACACTCTAGTTCCTACCTACCGAGACCGTTGGTGCGGCGACTGTTGCCGCGCGAAGTCGAGGTTACCACTGTAACTACTCCCTGCAGGTCTCCCACCACCACGGGTGTCACTACGGGCGTGGGTGCCCGTGCTACAGTCGGAGGTGCCGCAGGTGCTTCTTGTCCGTAAAGCTGAGCTTGACTCTGTTCTCTTGGTCGGCAAGCTCGGCGGTTAGGTCGGCTGTCAAGTAAATAGAAATGCAATTTATCACTAAGACTATAAATGAGCACGATAACGAAGAACTGTTACTTGATAAGATTATATTAGCCTATGTAGCTGGCAGTAGACGGATCACTAAGCTCGTTCTCAGAAAGCAGCCGAGACTAACGCTCCTGTGGGCGGGAACAGGTGGCCTTTCCGCCGTCGCGTGCGGGCGTTCCCCAGGGATCGGTCATCTCACCGCTCCTTTTTACTTCTACGTCAGTGATTTTCCCCAGATGGACGGCGTCACTTCCTCCTATGCAGATGACTTCACCGTCCTATCCTCCGCTACTCTCGTTCCGAAGACATCAATGAGCCTGCCGGACTATGCTACGACAATCGTGGCTTGGGCCGAGGAGAGAGCCTCGACCGTCTCTGTTTCAAGAACTCATTCCACTCAGTTTACGCCAGACAATCATCAATTCAAGATGGACCCAGATATCAACATTAGTGAGTCGGATCTCACCCTCAAGCGCAACCCTAAAAACTTAGGCTTGGGATTTGACCCACACCTCAATTTTGCCGCCCACGCGAGCTATGTTCGTGACAGATGCTGCTCTCGTTGGGGATTCTCTCCGCCCTGGCGGGCGCAGGATATGGGCAACAGAAAAAATCCCTATTACTGACCTCTCTTGCTACCTCTCTTGCTTTACGCAGCCCGGGACTGGTTTCCTATTGTCTCAAAAACTGCGGTGAGCCAGCGGCAGACAGTGCAGACTGCAGCTCTGCGCATAGTCACTAGATCCCGCCGTTTGGCATCGATACATCACCTCCATCAGGAAACCTCAACCCTGCTATTTGGCAACAGTCCGAGGTTACTGTCAAAACAGTTTCTCCTCACTGCATCGCGGGTAAATCATCCTGCTCATGATACAATCACGACCCCTTCCGATCCCCGCCGTGTACGACATACTCTTCAATCAAAATTTGAAGCAGATATTGCTCCTCTTCTTACAGATGGGATTTTCCCCCGAGCAGTACCGCACTGCCCTGAGTGCCTTACACACCTCTTCTGTTGCAACTACAGCTGCTGCATATCCCCTCAGCAGGGTTCTGGGCTATCATCTCTGTGCGGATGAGTCTCTCCTCCCTAGACCTTTAAGATTTACCGTATCTCACCTACGCTCTGGCCATTGTTCGGTCTTGTCGGACTGTAAGTTCCGAGTGGGACGGATTGACAATCCTTCCTGTCAGCTCTGTGAACTGGGTGAATAGACTGTTAGTCACCTTTTCTCGTGTCCTAGTCAACCCACTGATCTTTCGGTGAGTACTCTTTTGCTGGACCCCCTTGGGTGACACGTGTCCTTGCTTTTCTTCCTCTCTTCGATTTTCCCCCCTCTACCCAGACCCCCCTCTTGAACATCCTCACCGAACTGGCACTGGCATACTCTAACGCGGTCAACAAACAATAACAACACAATATATTTAGGTAAAGTCGAGAAGCTTTTGAATAATCCCCATTTACGACGGGTGAATAAAAAGTTTTAGGCATCAGGTAACTAAAACTTCAGATTCCATTTTTTTTAGAAACTCAAAATTTTGACAGGAATACTTACAAAAGGTTGTACCTTCCACAGATCATAGGTCAGACCATACATCAACAGTTTTCCTACCGCGACGCTTAAGACTTTTCATACGCCCCTCGTATCCTGAACCCAATGCTGTGTGAATGCACTGCACACGAATAACATTTTTTACTGAATGAATTGAAATAACGGATTTCACAAACTTTAAACTGGATTTGTCAGCAATTCTTGCCCTCGTTAGCCCATAACTCCATTTATAGTTTTAACCTAATTGACCCCTGATGTAGCATATATAGAAGCACCATAGACTAGTTGTCATAGCATACTAATGGCGGCCGTCTGGTTACTGATGCGCAGATTGCTTCTAAGCGATACCGGTTCATTAGAACCAGTATTGCTACGCTCAATACCCAATTTGGCAAGTGTTCTTGAACACTTTTTCTAGTGATGACAAAAAAAACTCATTATTTACATAAAATCCTGACATGCATTGTGTTCGGTAACTATATCTCAAAAATATATAGATGCGGTCTGTAGGTTTCCTAGCGCGAGATAGTTGCCCAGAGCCAATAGTATCGGTAGTTTAGAATCAAAAATAACGGTGATAGCGATATATCGTAAGATACACCAGATTGTGGCAAAGTCCATAATACCGAATTTTTATTAACATAATATATCGCCAAACCTTAATTGCGATTACGTCCACCATTCCAATAGACTAACGATGGACTAAAATATACACCGGATTAAATAGTAGTAGAAGAATTACTATCGTAGTCATAGCTAGGAAATATCATTGCTCTTGTACGCGGCTTGAGCCTCGCTATAGTTTGTTCAGAGGATTCAAGAGAAGGAGACACAAAGGAGCACAGAAAGAGCCAAGGTTAAGCGAGGTGTCCACTCGTAGGCCATAACTCCAAATTACACCAAGCCCCAAAGTTGTAATCTAAGTGACCAGTTCGGCCCTGCGGCGCAGTTTGGTATTCGTGCTGGACTGAAGGAAGGCAATCATTGTAAACTACTGCCTTCAGACCTACTAGCTCTAACCGTTAAAATTGGGCAGGTTTGGCTCCTCACATAAGTCACCTCAGGAGCCTGCGACGCATAACACAGGCAAGGAAAAAAGCAGTTGTGCTAGCCTAGCTTAGGCGGCACCACTCCCTTGCACCCTCTCTGCGTTTGTGTATAATAAAAGGCCCTAGCGACTATGCCGGCCAGCTCAGAGACCCGCTGGAGTTATACGTGGGACGTACCCTATCCCCACGCCCAGCGGAGTATTATCTGTGTCTCAATCCAACACACAGTAAACTGTCTGCTACTACACCAGAGTCTCCATACCCTTTGCTTTGAACAGCCATCACATGGTGACGATCGAACGAACCCGACCGAATACATCTGCGAGGAAGTTACATATATCGTATACATACACAGGCATAAGGAAAGACCGGCTATCACACAGTCTCACTGTATCAAAGTGTAACTCGGAAGAAACTCCTAGCAGCTCGGAAGATTTTAATGAATTTCCAGAAAGAGCACAGAAAGATCACGTATTTTGTTGCAACTCTTTTCAACGCTCATCAAAAGAAAACAGTCTCATTACCCTCCAAAATCCCCACCCCCTGGCTGACGTGAGGAGAGTAATGCTCCACCAACACTGAAGAACTCGATTACTCACTACCAGGAATGTTTCTGACTCACCTTCCGTGGTTAGGCCTTCGATTAAACTTTCTCGTTCTGTGTGCTTAAGACACTTTAAACCTCTTTGCTTCGCGCGGCACTGACTGTGCGTAAAAAACGTCATTAGCTAACGTTAAGCTCAAGGCGTTTATGACGGTAAACAAAACTCATGGTACTGCACATTGATCACACTTTTATGCAAACTTACACGACATGACTTTAACATTAAAATTGTAAGACTTCAAACGGCACTAGGCTCTTTTTCTTACTAATGCCAGTTAAACAAGCTCTATAAAAGCAGTTCTCTGAACTGTGAAGATAGCTCGCCCTCGGCTCTCCCCCTGATCACAAAGTTCAGCAAGCGTACGTACCTCCGCATACAACGAGTGCCGTGCGTAACACCAACTGGACCTCGTTCGCAGAACATCAGAAGTACTCAATACTCACGGTACTGCAGGCCAGTCATGACGAATTCGAACTTGGCCAGGCCGCGATGGTAGGTGCGCCTGTCTACCGAGTAGAAGTACTCGTATGAGGGCGCGGGTACTCCGGTACACATCATGTTGTTGCCCACCTCCAGTATAGCCAAGTTGGAGACAGTGAACTGGTTCTGTGGTAAACATGCAAGTGTGAAAACACTACAAATTCGTAGTATATATTGACTCTTAAATTAGTGCAAACTCACAGCTAAACCCGATCCAAACAATACCTAATGGACCGCTTCCATCATCTGCAGACAACATACTTCCATGTCGCGCACCCCGAAGAATGCAGCTCCTGTAAATCCACAAGGATCCATCAAGTAATTCATGTATGCACGAAGAAGGCAACTAAATTAAAAAAAAATTATACTTGCAAAAATATAATTTAGTCAAGGAATAAGTATACAAACGGCAACATATTTTTGTCTCCATAAGACGTCAGTTTGCACCTTTAGGAAACGAGTGTTCCAGGTTACAACACGGACTTAAGATATATTTCACAAATTCAGCGCTTATAGCAACCTACTCCGATATGTTGCATATCAGAGTAGCACAGATAGCGCTTTACAAGTATGCGGCTCATATCTTTACAGGAACTTCCTCCACTCAGTAGCTTTCTTGGAGGCTTTGTAGCGATGGTCCAAACTGATATGTTGTAAGTATTACGGTCAGTGGCAATAAAAATAATTATTTAATTTTTGGTCTGTCTTCGGGCATTGATAAATAGTTAGACATTAACTCTGCCCTGAAAACCTCGATCAGAAAATTCTCTATTAAATTATAGAACTAGCTAACCAAGTGAAGCATTGATAGCTATTGCATAATCAATGAGATCTACTGGTCCATCAGCACCGTTGAACGTCATACTGGTTAAAAAAAATATCAAAGCTTCTCCCATTTCATATAATCGCTTCTTAACATCGTTTAATTAATTATTCCCTTACTTCTCGGCAATCATGTCTAGACCTGTCTCATTTCTAGACCTGTCTCAAAAAGACAGGGTCTAAATGACTTGATGCACTAAATAGTCAAGGTAGCTATATGTTACACCCATAATAACAGCTATTAATGCTGTATTAGTTGTTTGTTCCAGATTTGAATTTGCCTAAAGATGGCCCCTGTTACAGGGCGAAACGTTGCATTACGTGGAGCCCTATTTTTATTTGTACTCAACAAATATTTTCAATAGATGGTGCTGTCGCATTCTGAGAGGTCCTGATACTTTTTTGGGTGAAAATTTGCTTGGGAACGCGACGAGCGCTCTCATACCCATGATAGAAATTTCACCTGTCTTGTATAATCTTAATTGCTCTAAACTTTCGTCCACATTTAAAAATTCTGCAAACGTATCGCTTACGTATCAATGGTTCTTACCCATAGTTTAAGTAGTAACGCGCACCGGCAATCTAACTGCAACAATTTTACTTGAATTCGGAAGAATTTTTTCCTCTCGCCTACCAAGAAGAACAAAACACTTTGCCAATTGTTTCGAGTTCTTAATAACGCGTGCACGGTTATTGTCGACTAACGTAAAGCTACAGACTAACTAGCAATGTTCTCTCAATGCTAGCCTTCAGACTGATCTCGCAAGCTCACTGAGAAAAATTTTGATGCACGTAGGTGTTTCATGGCGTAGTTTTGTATATCATCGCAGCAGATTGAAAAACACATTTCAGTCAGAAAAACATATTTCCGCAAAAACAAAGTGAACAAAAGCCTTGTAGTTTTGTTACACGAGCGAAGCGAGACGCGGTTACATACCAACAAGCAGATCGCTTTTTTTTTTTAAAGCTTCGTCTCTTCAGGTGCATCAATTTCACGTGCTTTTGATGCGTCTTGGTGCATCATCGGCTTTGTCACAAAGCGAAACACATAATTGCATCAATTCGTGCCAAGTACATCATAAGACCCTATATGCATCATGATGATGCCCTTTATTTATATGATGTACTTGGGTGTTTCGGTTTTGGGACAAAAATGCACGTAATTTTGATGCATCTATAATGCATAAAAATTTTTCTCTATGCCGCTGCGCCCCTATTTTGTCAAGTAAAGCATCCAGATGATATAATAAATTATATTTCTTTCTTCCTTTGTTTTTTCCTGTGCCTAACATTTGCTCGGCAAAGACAGCCAGTCACTCTCTTCCGACGAAAGTTTCAGCCTGTCTTCAATAGTACTTACGCTAAAATCAATTAGTCACGTGCAACGCGTTTTATTTCTTAGAACTCTTATAATTTATCTCATATAACATTTAGTGTGAGAGCTAAGTGTGTGATGGCACTCCCTCAAACAGATTCAAAAATAGTCTTGTGCTCTCTTGGAATGGACCATTCCTGTCTTATTCATTCTCCATGTGCACCCTAAACTATCTACACACAAAAATCCCATACATGTAGTTTGCTGGGCGTGTAGACTTCGAAAGTGAATGGTCCCTGCGGATCAGTGATGATGGCGTCAATGGTGAAGGTAGCACCCGCGTACATGGGTGCAGTGTCCGGTCCGTTGATGGTGATGGAGCTTGGGTAAGAATACGTCTGGCAAAATAATACATTTTAACAGTTTCAAGTATAGCTGTGTGTATTTTAAGCATACAACTTAATATTAATGCCTCTCAGTAGAAATCTCCTAGTCTGTAAAACTGTTACGAATTCTTGTGCAGTTCAAACAAAATTATTCGTACATCCTTCTACATTACTTATACGACGAAGCTTGCTTATGGAAACGAGAACTACGGAGTGATGAAACGAGCTTTTCTGATGTAATTACGTCAAGTTGATTTCGTGTAAGAAAACCGAGGCTCTTCTCAAAGAACACCGTAGGTACCAACAATAGAGCATGGAGGTGGATCTAATATATTTTGAGGAGCATTCTCTTAAAAGGCACTAGAAAATTACTTTCTATCAAAGGGAAAATGATGCCTGATGATGATTATGACAAGATTTTAGAAAAAATTCAAGTTTTCTGCCTAAAGTTTTGGCCTAGGCCTTCTTTGAGTCCTGACCCTCGAATCAAATCGAAAATCATTGAGTGGATATTAAAAGCGAGGATAGGTCTTTAGCTCCGAAGGACCAGTAGGAATAAAAATTTATCGGGACTGAAAAAAACATTATAGCAGAAAGTAGCTAGAATTTTATCAAAACTTGTTGGAGAAATCTAGAAGTAGAGAAAAAATGAGGTGTCATGCTAGTAATCTTAATATTGCCATTATATTCATAGTTTTCTACTGTGCAAAAATTTTTACTTCTTAACTTCTACACAATTTACCAGTCAAATTTCGTCTATTGACAGATGTATTTCTCTGAAACGTGAGTTTTCTTTTCCATAAACCATACAATAGTACATAGACTGCTCTATCCTCCCAAGTGGGGGCAAAGGCAAATTGCAAAACTTCAATAAAAACTATTTGATCAACATAGCGACCTCAAATAAATAATTTACTGTTTTTGGAGACACAAGAACTGCATCTATTGGACTGCCAGACGTATACACGAGCACTGGTCAAAAATGGTAAATTCTAAAATTAGTTTAAGTCAATTTTAGGTCATTTTGGTGTCCTTATATACAATCGTCGTCGCTCACTGATGGCAGCTAGCCATAAATTTATGTTTCGTGTCGATGAACACATTTCTAGTTTACTTTTTGTTTGAGGTCCCTAAGCCAATTAGAAAACATTTCATTAGAGTTTTACGTAGCAGCCGTATAGCTCCTTCAGAAATTTGAGTGAGCAGTTAATTATAGCGTTGTAAATGGTTTACCCTTTCCAAGTACTTATGAACACAAACAACTAAAGCTATACAAACGCTAGCTTTCCAAAAAAAAATTACTGGGACGTATTGAGTACAAGAGGGTGTAGGAATAGTTTCGTCGCTAATGGTACAAGAAACTGGGAAGCAATGCTTTGAATCTTTAGCTACGAGAGATCATTGGTAACTTATAATCTGGTAGCTATTTTAAATTGAATAAGATTCTTCACTGCTGATCATAAACTCAGGAACAGTTAAAAAAATTCGAAAATATTTTACAGGGATAGACTTTAAAACTTTCCTAACTATAGTTTAAGAATTGGCATAGAAAAAAAATGATGAATATAAACAATTTCTGCCCTATCAATTTATTGATAGTGTACTTCATAGTAGATCAAGAAATTTGAGAACAATAACTGAAAAAGTAGAACAACTCTCTACAGTGAAAGTGATGTTGACAAAATAAGGACTTAGTATTGAGTCACGTCTCCATTTCCGTCCTCACGTCCTCAAAAATTCTTCGCGGCATACTTGAAATGAGTTTCGAAGAGGCTCAGGGGAAGATTAAACTAAAGTGGTGAAGCGGGCTTCATATACATCAGCTTTACTCTCTCAAATTGTAGTCCACTACTCTAGATATTCCTTACCATCTGTCCTCAAATGTTTTCAGTCACACTGAAATACTACAAAGCAGACTGGATGACGGAAAATAGTCGCATCAATCTCCTAAAAATCTTGATTATGCAGGCATTGTAAATTACTGCATAATCCAGTCGGAATAACCATTTATTAACACTCAAACGAAGACCGCCGTAATGGATCATCTCTGCAATATGGTAACATAACTAGCCGTTGTCTGACGTTCTTGCATAAATTGAAGTCTCAATGTGCCTCTAGAGGGAATTGGCACTCCACACCATGATGGAACTTCCGCCACTGTGCCGCGTAGAGAATATTTCTGGGAGTATATATTTGTCGTGCCACTAACGATGGCAGCCATCAGGCCCGTTTAGGCCGCACTTTATCCCCTAAGAGAACAAATCTATCTTCCACTTTTCAACGTCCACTGTCTGCTGCTCTCTGGCAAGCTCTCAACGGCCTTTCCAGTGAAATGGAAGCAAACGATGCCCTTGTGGACTTTTTACTTTTTCAAATCTATTGCTATAGGTATCGCGTATGAATACTGGACTGCAATCGGCATTAGTGAGTACCTTAGCTGTCTCAAAGATCGTCCACTTTCTTGACGGACAATCTTACAGATTCTCTGCTCACAATTTTTTTTTTTTTTTTATTGTATTTTCCTGTTCCACAAGTATCAGGGTCTATTAGGAAGTTGCAAGCCACTGTTTTACTGCGTTTAACCTCAGCTGTGATTGTAAGCTGCGACGAACCTTGCTTATGCAGCTTACCGATCAAACCACGGTCAAAAGTAGCTTGCTGGCCTTGGGAGAAGTAACGCCTTTATATTGTGAGTGACAAGCTCTAACTGAGGAGAAATCCCTGAATAACCCTAAATGTACATTTTTGAGTGACCGTGTCTTAAACTTTTGATCAGTTTGTAAACACCTCTCTTACACAAACCTAACGTAATTTTCTAATTTAACTTATTAGATAGAAACTGTTCGCTTTCTTTCATCTTTTATATTTGCCAATGAGCAAACTTTAGTTAGAAAAGTTTCAGACAATACATGCAAATTAGTATCTCTTCAAATTTTCAACTAGTACTAAGCTTAGGATCAGGAGTGTATATACGAAATTAAGGCACCCCTGCAGCATGAGAGCCTTCTACGAGAGTATGAAAACTTTGTGTGCACCAAGTTACACCAAATTGAAATTTCTAGCCATTACTTTAGCCGAAAATAGCACTGTAACTGATTTTTTTTAAATAAGTAGACGTACAGTTAATATTAAACCCAACCAGTTGGAGTTAACGCAGGAGATACACTTTTTTATTACTTCCGCCGAGGAGGTTGTGTTTTTTGTTGAGTTTTTCAGCCTGTCTCTTTGTCTGTCACCAAGACAACTGAAATAGTTGTCGACAGATCTTTGCGAAATTCACAAGGATTGTTGAGCATGTTAAAAGTAACAGTTGATAAACTTTTGGTGAAGATCCGTTCAACTGTTTGTATGCTTTGTATGCTTGTTTGTCTGCCTGTTTTTCTGGGCACCCTACCTTAAAAAGTTATGTACGGTTTTTTAATAAGTACCTAGTTAGTTACATCACTAAGAGTTAAAGACTAAATTTTTGTGACGATCTTTTTGTTTGTTGGTTTGTTTGTTTAGTTGTCTTGTGTTTGATTGTATGTTTGTTAGCAAAATAACTCGAAAAAATTTGAATGGGTCTTCATGAAATTTACAGGAATCGTTGAAAATGTTATCAGATTTTAATGACGATTGGTTTGTCTGTTTACGCGTTCGATTAATGTTTGTCAGCAACATGACTTGAAAAGTTCTGAACTAATCTTCAATAAAATTACAGAAGCTGTCATCACTGTCAAAAGGCACAAATAGCCAGATTTTGGTGCTGATAAAAATTAAATCATAGCTTCAGAACCAATATGTTTTTTCGTTAACGCTGCCCTGCTTGGCAGAGGTACAGTGTATGCTCTGAGAGTACTAGAGTTGTAGTTATATGCTGTGTACAGCTAAGATATTGTAACACCCAGTACTGAAGTTGCTTTTTAATTTTACCCTTTATTCGGGTGTAAGAAGCTTCAGGGCACTCACCATAGCCATGTTGAATGTGTAGGAGGCTTGCCCCACCCACACGTAGTTGTCGTTGTCGTACTCTGCACCGGCCGTGACGATGGCCGTATCGTTGGTGTAGGCAGTGTTTGATATGAGCGAGGCAGAGAATTTGATCTCAATGGTGCTGTCCGTGTGGTCGCCGTTAGGGTTGGCGGTGTCCCCGTTCTTCAGCAAGCCGAAGTTGATGGTGGCTCGGTCGTTCTGTGGAAATTGGCAGCAGTTACAGCCTTCACCTACCTCCGATTGAGACCATTAATAAGTAGCGATGACTTTTTACGATGTTAAAAAGCTGAACGCCTTGAAAACCAAGTGTACACTGGCTGGTGCGTCATTTACGAAATAGGTGCAGCAAAAAAAATAATGTTTAATTGAGATGCACAAGGCTGAAGAATAATTGCATGGCCGAGCGAGCTCTACTAAAACACTTTGAACACATCATAACTAAATATACAAGAGAACTAAACGTATGTAACTATATATATATCATATATATCAAGGCATAGTTTGCTTGTCGCTAGCTTCGTCTCACCGCCCCTAACAGTATTACATCGATAAAGTTCGTTTGGTTGATAGCACAGAGGTCGCTCTTTGGGCAAATTTGCAAGAATGCACCGAAAGCGGGACAGAAAACATCTTAATGGTAGCATATATTCTGAATACCCCTTCCTTTTCTTCGCCAGGCTTCATTTGTTTTGTGAGTGAGTGATTCACGAATGGAGCAAAAGATGAAGGGAAAATGACCAATATTTTCCAAAATTTAGAACTACAAAAATGAAGGAAGAAAATAAGATTCCGTCGAAATAACCATTTTCATGATGAAGTTGCTTATTATGTTAACGAGTACAATCAGTTTCAAAATATCCTCTGTAAAAAATAAAAACGAGAGAGAACAGGCGATATACAAAGAATAGTCTCTCAGTCCGGCTAAACAGGGTATAATCTGACTCAACGATAAAAAATACAATTAGATAGAAAATGTTTCGCTGCTCGATGAGAGAAAGAGAAAAATAGAATTGCATTTTCAGAGAATATATATATAGCTAATCCATATTATAAAATGATTCGCTAACAAGATGTAAATATATCCCAAGTTTATCTTATTTCTAGTACAGACCTGACAATGTATTGTCTTCATTACGATCGATCAAGGGGTGCGGATGAAGAAAAATGAATATGTAGATTGCAAACAACGCGAGGAACGGCGAACTGAATCAGCAGAGGGCGCAAAAGCGCATTAGACAAGATTGAAACACAACCCGCATTTCTAGCTGACCCCGTCACGAGCACTGAAAAGAAACTCACAACGTTCGGTAGGAAGGAGTTGGCCTGAACGTTGGGAGTGAATGAGGCGGGTGTGACAGCCGCATCGTTGTCGTCCGTAATTTGGCTCCCGACGGCCGTTATCTCCACAGAGCAGAGAGCGAAGGGCGTGATGCCCGACACTGCGTCCATCACGAAGATCTCCACCAGCAGGTCCATGGCCGTCGCTGCAAGTTGACAGAAGCAAAAAAAAATCACCCTTAGTGCTCGCTGTACAAGGCTGCCATACCTAACTACAAAGGCTTGTTTACTCGCGGCAATATAAAAAGGATAAAGCACCCTTGCAATAAAGTAATTTAGACAGGTAGGCTGGTATGAATACGACAAAAAATCTGTATGTTACGTGTCCAAAAAATAGCTTCATATGACAAGCTTCTGGTCGACCATAAGTACTTCTCGGCGCCCGAAATACGAGGTTAGGTTTCTACAATAGAAAACTGCACAGCTTTCTTTCTAAGTTCTTATTCACTCCTAATGTGTCGAGATATTCGAACTAGTGGCACTAAGTGAGCTGACCCTTAAGCCTTCCTGTCACAGCGTCCTCTATGTATAACACATCAAATAGGGCTACTCCTGCGAGAGAGGTAGTTGAATTCATTAGAAAAAGGTTGAGGAACAAAAGACTGGCACGGAAACCCCCTTCATCAACATCTAAGCTCCTATTTCACTCATTAACTACGTAACTGTTTTTGCGTGAGTTTGTATTTAAATATGCTGAAGGAAAATACTTCTTAAGAGTCAAGATAAGAACTGGCAAAGCTTTTAGTTGGGTCTTTCAAAAACGTTGCGCAACTATTCTAAGACCGGAGCAACGCCGTGCTTTTGAAAACCAAGAATATATCGTGCTGCTACATACGAGTATAGAGATGTACGGTCAATAGCGACGGCTTAAAGTTCACTACATTACAGTATGCGGGTAGGCCAGACTGGGTTACGCTATGTTAGTTAAGGTTAATATAGGTTAGGCTAAGCTCCATTACATTAGGTAAGGGTAGGTTAGGTTAAGTTAGGCAACAAAACGTAAAATGAAGTTTGATAGCAAGAGGTTGGGGAAGATTAGGTTAGGATAGCATGGCAGACTTTAGCCTACTAGAATATAATAATTGGCTTCAATATAAGCCAACTGAGTAATTAAAATACTTGAAGCGAGAGGCAGAGCTATTTTCGTGGTGAATTTTTTTTTTTTCGGGTTTTTCCTAGTGGGACTTTTTTCCTAGATCTCTCTGGAAGGAATTATGTTAGGAACGTGATATAAGATCAATGAATATATTTCATTATTTAAACGCTATACGACTTGACGCTCGCACCTTAACAAATTTAATGCGTAAGCTGCTGTATTCTCCGCGACGAGGCAGATGACAATACGATACAGTTAGCGAAAAATTCGCCTCCATAATACTCGTATATAGAGTAAATCACGAGACAGTTTTCATTAGTTCGTGAAGAAGAATTGATGACATAAAACTGAAGATTTACTGCTGAGCGGCACCGTATTTTAGGTGCTCGCAAAAGTAGTTACACATTATTATTTATCAGTGATCGATTAAGCTGACCAATTTTGATGCAGTATAGGTAGTCAACTACCAAGGCGAGGCATTGCGTCCCAGAGTGCTCCACGGCTGCATTGCCCTTTTTGGCGCGAATCCGAGGATTGGCACAAAATTATGGAAAGGCGCACAGGAAGAACCATATTACCATTCTATTGCGCCTCTCAATTCAAGAGCCGAGAAGACAACATTCACACGGGGTTGCCACTCATTGGGCTATTTCCTAACGTCTTGGGATTTTGCGTTGACTGTTTTCTGGTAAAATTGTACGATTATCAGAGGAGCACGAGAATATACGTATTACCACTGTGGCTGGGGCCCAGAGAGTACACAAAAAATTGGGACGCAGCTGCGCTGGTGCACTACTTGTGGAGGTTGGGCCTCAGCCACGCTAACATATCATACTGGAAATGAAGAGGCGCACGTTCCCCTGGCACCTACTCTTTATTTTATTTGCTACTCGCCATGCTGTTTGTGAATGAAAATCACTATTCGCTGATCACAATACGCATAATTACCTGTTGTAACTGAAAACTCCACCAATACTCACTGAGGGTAGGCAAGACAATCGTGAGAATGTAGTTGATGGACTGGCCAGGGTTGAGATCTCCCGTAGGATCCGTGCCGTCCACCGAGAGCTCCATTTCTGCGGCTGATGCGTCCGAACCCGGAGACTGGGTAATGAGTAAGAAAGAGTACCGTAATTATTAATCTCGTGTCAGCTGGCAAATTTCGTACCTACGACAGTTCGTTAAATAGACACATTTTGAACTACTCGCCGTGGCGCCAGTACGGGCCCAAACTTTTCGTGATATGCCGCCGCCAAGCGTAACACTCAGCGTGCTTTCTTTCCTTTAGCGTCTGAGACAGAATATCCGCCAAAGCGTGAACACGGTCCTGCAAATCTTCATTCCTGTATTCTGAACCCTGTGCTGTAAGCAAGTTATTATCTATGTTATAATTCAGCTTGTCCCTCCGTCATTAGTACGACCGTAACGCTCTCATCAGTATTAGATAGGCCCTGCAGTGTTTCCCATTGGGGGTGCATATGAACCTACGGACCCCCTGGGGTTCACGCACGGACCCCCGACTAGTTCAAGACGTTTGAAGCTTCCACAACAATAATTTATTGTTGTTATTGCATTGATGATATGAATTAATAGCATTTAAAGTTATGAAAGGAAAATTATATATTTTGTTGCACTCTTACATCATTTTTTTAATTTTAAAAAGCTAATTATGTTATAGTTGCCCGTAAGTGTCACTTCTTGCATCATAGAAGACGTTAGATTTATCTGAATAACGATGATTGCAGCATAAAATTACTTTAGTTCAATGTAAGTAGTCATTTGAGAGAAGTCTGAAATAGATTCAGGAGACTATTTGTGAAAATTTACTATATTAGATTAACAGTGACTTCACATGAGTAATTACATACTTGGCGCATTGTGTTAATTTTCTACTCTACTATATTAACTAGATGGCATTGCCCCGGCCGTTATAAATATCTATAGAAATATATTGTGGTCCATCATTGCATAATCAACGAAGTTAATCCCGTTTTAGTGGCAGGGAGTCCGTATGTTTCAAGTCATTTTCACTGGGGGTCGCGTAGAGAACTTAAGTGAGGGAACAACTGAGATAGGGGGAAAATTAGGGCTTCCTTGATGTATTCTTGATACGACTTGGAAAGGGGCCAATAGCAGATAGAGTCAAGTTCGAATTTAGGCTGCTACTCATCGCAGGTCTTCGGTAGAACATCCACTTCCTGACTTCGAACATTTTTCACCCTTCGTATGCATGATACCGGTCCGAGGGCATCATATTGGGGTACAATTCTTTTTTCTGGAGAATTTCCACAGCTTCCTTCAGCGTTAGATAGGGGAAAATTAAGATGATATGGGTCTGAGATATCACTGAAAAACAGTGCTTTTGTTGTGCGGAATTTTCACAGGTTCCAGCTAGTAATGCATTATTTTTTTTTTTCATCAACAGCTGCATCCTAATAGTGTTCTGTGAAGACAAGTACTATAGGATACATCTGTTCAATTATAATGCGAGTACCTCGCTGAAAACTATACAAAAATATTTGCTGGATATTTACTAAATCTAAAGCGTTTTCTCTGCATCTACATTAATTTATGGCTCGAAACATTTATTTTGTGAATAGGACAGCTATTTTGGGAACTATGCCTCTCTTGCCCTAAAAGGCATAGCAAGGAATAGCTACTCGTACGGTGACCTCAACTTATGTACAGCCAGCAAATAAATTTCTGTAGAATGATCTAACGATTCCTCAATTTTCTCAGTGTACACTGTACGCTTTTACGATAGTTTTAGAATCAATATCGGCATTTGCTAATGGAAACCTGTCAATGCATGATGCGGAACTAAACTTCAGATTTCAAACGGCGCAGTCAACATGCGGTATTTTCAGCTCCTAGCTGAGCATTGGGCTGAAATATAAGTATATAACATAGTTTACGCCTCCGGAATTACCAGTGAGCTGTTATAAGAGAGGAAAACGAAGGGACATACGGTATGAAACGATAAACTTGGAACCCAAGCACGAGAGTGTTCCCACACAGGTTCAACGCGCATGCGCGCAGCAAATCGAAATAGAAGAGGAAGAACAGAGGAAAGTGAGATCAGTAGGAGTATGAAATCGGCAGGAAGTAATATGTACCCATACCCATATTACATGTGTACAGTAGTACGACAGATATGGATGCCTGTGCTTGCGACACGTCGCTCCCATAGATTCCACCCATTTTCGCGTCGGCGACCGCTCTATAGCACCAGTCTTTACATCACAGTAAACGCCGCTCACGTTGATGCAAAAGACAAGTGCAATAGGGCGGATGCTGACGCGAAAACTGGTGAGATCTTGCGGAGAGACGTGTCGCAAGCACTGGCATCAGCAATTGTCGCACTTCATGTAGTATGGGCGTAGCGTAACCTAAGGGATCACCCTAGGGTGTCATTACTTCCCATAACATGCACAGGATGGGCTAACCTAGCTGACCTTAACCAAGGATGATGTAACCTAACCAAGGATGATTTATTAACCTAATCCATGGATGATTTAACCCAACCCAAGGATGACATAACCCAACCCAAGGATGACATAACCCAACCCAAGGATGACATAACCCAACCCAAGGATGACATAACCCAACCCAAGGATGACATAACCCAACCCAAGGATGACATAATCCAACCCAAGGATGACATCATCCAACCCAAGGATGACATCATCCAACCCAAGGATGACATAACCCAACCCAAGGATGACATAACCCAACCCAAGGATGACATAACCCAACCCAAGGATGACATAACCCAACCCAAGGATGACATAACCCAACCCAACGATGACATAACCCAACCCAACGATGACATAACCCAACCCAAGGATGACATAACCCAACCCAAGGATGACATAACCCAACCCAAGGATGACATAACCTAACCCAAGGATGACATAACCTAACCCAAGGATGACATAACCTAACCCAGGGATGACATAACCTAACCCNCATAGGTCAAAATTTGAGCACCTCAAATGAAACAGATATTTGAGGTGGAAAGACGGTATCAACGGTATCTTGGCTACGGATCGGACTCATTGTATATAAGCTGCTATTTTGTTTAAGTTTGTTGAAGTGTTTTACCCAAGATGTTATTTCAGTCTGTCTATATAGAAGACCTAAAGATGACAGCACGACAAAGGATCAATGAATGAATGAAGGCTCCACTAGTCAATGTTATAATTCTGCTTGTCCCTCCGTCATTAGTACGACCGAAGCCTTTCATCAGTATTTTATAGGCCCTGCAGTGTTTCCCATTGGGGGTGCATATGAACCTACAGACCCCCTGTGGTTCACGCACGGACCCCCGACTGGTTCATGACGTTTGAAGCTTCCACACAACAATAATTTATTGTTGTTATTGCATTGATGATACGAATTAATAACATTTAAAGTTATGGAAGAAAATTAATATATTTTGTTGCACTCTTACATCATTTTTTCAATTTAAAAAAGCTAATTATGATATAGTTACCCGTAAATGTCACTTCTTGCATCATAGAAGACGTTAGATTTATCTGAATAACGATGATGGCAGCATAAAATTACTTTAGTTCAATGTAAGTAGTCATTTGAGAGAAGTCTGGAATAGATTCAGGAGACTATTTGTGAAAGTCTTCTAATCTTCTAATCTAATCTAATACTAAGAACGACCGTCGTGTGTTTATATATTTATATGCGCGGAATTTAGCCCAGGTTGGAGGCTCTGGTTGTCCTCTGAAGCTCCATTGAAAGTGATGGGCAGAAAATAGGCCGGGTTGCAGAAGATGGCAAACGTATCTTAATTAAGCAGGGACAGTTGAAATTCCAACAATGAAGACATCACAGGCTTAGTCTGATTTGTACGCGTATTAGCTTCTCCATACATCGAATCTACGGCAAAGTATAGGGCGACCTCATGTCTGAATGCACTTCTTGCATTGCCGAAGTAGCACTGAAGATATATGAAGCTTCCGTTGGCACTCTCATGCTTCTTGATTCGTAGTTTCTCCCCACAGATGATTTCGTTGCATGAGCTATTCTTCCCACTTTGATGCAATTGTCAACCAAACCGACGAAACATAAGTTTTCACGTGCAGTAGACAATTATTTCTTCTAGCTTACTGTTTTTCTCAAACGAAGCAGTTTTCTCTCCATAGGTCAAAATTTGAGCACCTCAAATGAAAGATATTTGAGGTGGAAAGATTGTACCAACGGTATCTTTGCTACGGAGCAGACACATTGTATATAAGCTGCCATTTTGTTCAAGTTTGTTGAAGTGTTATACTCAAGATGTTACTTCAGCCTGTCTATTAGAAGACCTAAGGATGACAGCACGACAAAGGATCAATGAAGAAAAGAAAAAAATTAAGAAGCAAATAAGAGAAAAGGAGATTCCACCTCTGCCCAGAGGCATGAGGCAAACGTATAGGTTATTGCGTGAATGTTTCACGCACAGGTCCACTAGTTTACTATATTAGAGTAACAGTGACTTCACGTGAGTAATTACATACTTGGTGCATAGTGTTAATTTTCTACTCTACTATATTAACTAGATGGCATTGCCCCGGACGTTATAAATATCCATCGAAATATATTGTGGTCATTCGGTGCATAATCAAGGGAGTTAATCCCATTTTCGTGGCAGAGGGTCCGTATATTTCAAGTCATTTTCACTGGGGGTCGCGTAGAGAACTTAAGTGAGGGAACCACTGAGATAGGGGGAAAATTAGGGCTTCCTTGATGTATTCTTGATACGACTTGGAAAGGGGCCAATAGCAGATAGAGTCAAGTTCGAATTTAAGCTGCTACTCATCGCAGGTCTTAGGTAGAAGATCCACTTCCTGACTTCAAACATTTTCACCCTTCGTATGCATAATACGGGTCAGAGGGCATCATATTGGGGTACAATTCTCGTTAGAATTTCCACAGCTTCCTTCAGCGTTAGATAGGGGAAAATTAAGATGATACGGGTCTGAGATATCACTGAAAAACAGTGCTTTTGTTGTGCGGAATTTTCACAGGTTCCAGCTAGTAATGCATTATTTTTCTCATCAACAGCTACGTCCTAACAGTGTTCTGTAAAGGCAAGTACTACTGCATACATCTGTTCAATTATAATGCGAGTACCTCGTTGAAAACGATGCTAAAATATTTGCTGGATATTTAATAAAACTAAAGCTTTTTCTCTGCATCTACATTAATTTATGTCTCGAAACATTTATTTCGTGAATAGGATAGCTATTTTGGGAGCTATACCTCTCTTGCCCTAAAAGGCATTGCAATGAATGGGTACTCGTACGGTGACCCCAACTTATGTACAGCCAGCAAATAAATTTCCGTAGGAATGATCTAATGATTCCCCAATTTTCTCAGTGTACACTGTACACTTTGACGATAGTTTTAGAATCAATATCCGGCATTTGCTAATGGAAACCTGTCAATAATGCGTGATGCGGAACTAAACTTCAGATTTCAAACGGCGCAGTCAACATGCGGTATTTTCAGCTCCTAGCTGAGCATTGGGCTGAAATATAAGTATATAACATAGTTTAAGCCTCCCGAATCACCACTGAGCTGTTATAAGAGAGGAAAAGGAAGGGACATACAGTATGCCACGATAAACGTGGAACCCAAGCACGAGAGTATACCCACACAGGATCAACGCGCATGCGCGCAGTAAATCGAAATAGAAGAGGAAGAACAAAGGAAAGTGAGATCAGTAGGAGTATGAAATCGGCAGGAAGTAATATCTACCCATACCCATATTACATGTGTACAGTAGTACGACAGATACGGATGCCCGTGCTTGCGACACGTCGCACCCATAGATTCCACCCATGTTCGCGTCGGCGGCCGCTCTATAGCACCAGTCTTTACATCACGGTAAACGCCGCTCACGTTGATGCAAAAGACAAGTGCTATAGGGCGGATGCTGACGCGAAAACTGGTGAGATCTTGCGGAGAGACGTGTCGCAAGCGCTGGCATCAGCAATTGTCGCACTTCCTGTAATATGGGCGTAGCGTAACGTAGGGGATCACCCTAGGGTGTCATTACTTCCCATAACACAGGATGGGAGAACCTAACTGACCTAAACCAAGGATGATGTAACCTAACCCAAGGATGACTTATTAACCTAATCCATGGATGATTTAACCCAACCCAACGATGATTTAACCCAACCCAACGATGATTTAAACCAACCCAAGTATGATGTAACCCAACCCAAGTATGATGTAACCCAACCCAAGAATAACATAATGCAACCCAAGGATGACATAAATTATTGTCACATAATCCAACCCAAGGATGACATAATCCAACCCAAGGATGACATAATCCAACCCAAGGATGACATAACCCAACCCAAGGATGACATAACCCAACCCAAGGATGACATAACCCAACCCAAGGATGACATAACCCAACCCAAGGATGACATAACCCAACCCAAGGATGACATAACCTAACCCAAGGATGACATAACCTAACCCAAGGATGACATAACCTAACCCAGGGATGACATAACCTAACCCAATGATGACATAACCTAACCCAATGATGACATAACCTAACCCAAGGATGACATAACCTAACCGAAGGATGACATAATCTAACCCAAGGATGACATAATCTAACCCAAGGATGACATAATCTAACCCAAGGATTACATAACCTAACCCAATGGCTTATCCTAAGTCTCCTGAGGGGCAGTGACATGAATCTAAAACTTGCAGTGGTCTAGAATTTCTACCAGCTTCAACTGATGCACACTTAGAGAATGATACGTGCTCTATGATAAACACGAAAGCGTCATAAAATACTTATTATAGAAATATCTTCGAAACAGTAAATTTATTTATTTCTACCTCTAAAAGGTAACTCTAATCAGCATCCTGGTTACATTTTCCTCTTCGCAGGCTTAATTTCAGCTTCTGTTCTAGAGATATTATGTGCATTCCAATAATCACTACTTTTTTACTTACATCTCGCTTTGTCCTATGCTTCACTTCTGCCTTCAGAGGCTGCAAAGAAAAATTACAAAGGTTAGACAAGGGAGATACACATAAGTTGAATACAAGGGTGCTTCCCCTTGGATGCACCAAAATTACAGACTTGTACAGTACATAACTGGTTTTTATTTAGATATTTACCTGTATAATTTAGGATAATGTATCACCCATTTACAAGAAAGGAATGTTCCTTGCATATAGTTGGATGATTTACTTCTGTTTGGTGAGTGCCTTGAGGGATGAGACTGCTGACAGATTACAAGTTTGTGGACATCTTTTCCCTCTGAAATTGGTGCGCCAAGACTGCAAGTTCCATCCTCCTCATAATACTCGTACTGTTTAACATGCATTTGCAATGCCGCAACAAAGTTTTAACACATCGAACAGCTTCTACTATGGTTCTGGCGTAATGTACATTCCTTAACACTTTTTGTTTCGCACTTTCCGTTCACCAGCCCAAATGACGTACAAATTAAGCTACCCTCAAATAACATATAAGACTGAAGCAAATCCCCTAATTTGTCAATTTCCGTGACTTGAAATTCCCTGAGTGGTAATTTTTTCAGCCCAGATTCTGGATCTGGCATCAAGAAATTTCACAAGAGTTACAAGAGGTCCAAGTCCATTGTTGAAAAATATGACCATGTACAATTATACATATCCCCATGATACGGTAAGGACGGCGCTGCTCGGAGATTTAGATTCAATTATTAAATTGGAAGTCTGAGAGCGTGCTGGAAACACCCTTCGCAGGCTTCAACCCTTCACTGGTCCATCAACTTGCTACTTTAGAAATCAACTTCGATTTGTTAACCTGTCATATTATAAATTATGAAACAAGCAATCCAAGTGGCCAGTACGATCGTGAAGACCATACAGCAAAAATTTTGAAAACTTTCAAAAGTCATATGTAAATATTGCGATTATTCTCAAACTGTAAGTTCAGTTAATACTTCCTAGCCACCGCACACGTGCTTCAAAAGAGGAAGATCGAGAGAAGCGTAGTATGTCAAATAAAATAGAAAATCAATGCTCAGCGGACCAGTACGCATGAAAACTGAATGTTGTAAAGTTGTTAGGCAAGTTAAACCAATTGACAATCTTATCAGAGGTGGCACTATAGCAGCCCTGCGCCCCTCCAGAAGTCATGGAAATGCCGTACGGAATTTTGACGGGTCTCGTTTTCTACTCTGATGACGAGGTCGCAGGGCTGGAAGTGTCCCAGCTGATGTTATGGCTAGACCACTGGTCTGGAAGTGTCCCAGCTGATATTATGGCTAGACCACTGGCCTGGAAGTATCCACCTCTGATCTTATCTAATGCAGAGACGCACCTTCTTGGCAGGAGGAGGGCCGCCGTCGTCGTCATCGTCATGCAGGAAGGCGCTCTCCAGGCCGTGTCCTTCAGCTGCAGGGGCCTCGGTCACCACCACCGTCAGGTTCATCACTTGTGGCGACGCTTCTCCTTCGGGTCGGTAGGCTGCAACACAGAACAACGCATTACTTGAACGAAAAAAAATACGTTCAAAGTTATTTTCATTTTACAGCTGATGCACAGTTAAGCCACTGGGAGAAGACAGGAGGAAAAAGACAGAATATGACACATCTGCCCTGGGTACAATAAGTCGGACAGCACTGAGGACAGAATAATGCATTTCCAATAAGGCCCAGGATGTAAGAACTAAGGAGTTTATATTCTTACTGTTTACCCTGAGTAGGGCCATCCACGAAAAATGTTCCTGAAGGTGTCACTCACACTCGTAACACCGTTCAACATTGCACTGAATATAAAATATAAGAGCTAGGAACTTTTTGAGTCTAGATTTATTGGTATCAAGTCACTGCATTTTTTTATAACAATAGCTAGAAATGTTTCACAGTAAAGCTAGTGAAGAAAATATTAATCACCAGTGTGGCGCACGTAACGTGGAATATACATTTTATTCAGACATCAATTCGACATCAATTTGGCGCTTATTCTGCGACATAGAAATATGATCTATCTCTATTTATGCTTTTCGGCCTGATTTCTTGAACACTGTGTAAAGTTACGTCATCTTGTGTGCACAGCTTTCGCTGAGCTGCGAGTATAGCTATATGCACTAATATATGTCGACTAACGCTCGACCGTTTTCCTCTGGAGATTAGCAATTCCGTGTCATTCGCATTATCACCCGCGAACAAAGTGTGAGAGGTAATAATGTTTCCGTTGCAGATTTAAGTATCAATATATTTGTATATATATGTATATATTTGTATATTTGTCTGTCCACCCAATAAGTGGTCGAAGAAGTTGAGCAATCTTCATAATTTTTTGTAGGGAGTTTGGTGGGTTGCCCTGGATGTGACCCATGCCAAAAAACTAGTCCTATCTGGCCATAAAAAATGACGGCATTGAATCTTCCTCGACTGGGTCGAATTTGCCGCCACCGAGGCAGATCGTCTCAAGCCACGAGGCCTCCCATTTTCTCCTATGATATTATTAAGAGATGTGCACGGGGCGGTCAGCGTGGATACAGCCTTTTTGGACACAACATCCACATAAGAAACTAGGATTAGCTGGCCATCAAAAATGACTTCATTGAATTTGCTCCCATAGCGGGTGGTGGTCTTACGCCACGAGGCGTTCTAGCTATTGTTGTTGTTGTTGCTGAGTAGCTTAGGACTTCGTTTCCACAGCTAAAGAGCCTTATTTTGTAACGATCATGATTGTCCGAAAGCTTACACACTTCTATGTGCAATGAGAGTATGTTTCACAGTGCAGGACTTACGTGAAACCCTGGCCTGCAGGTAATAGGTTTCTCAACACAAGGAAGGCATGCTGTACTCTACAGGACTTACATGAAGCTCTGGCCTGCAGGTAGTAGGTTTCTATGGACAAGGAAGACATACTGTACACTACAGAACTTTGGTGAAGCTCTGGCCTGCAGGTAGTAGGTTTCTATGGACAAGGAAGACATACTGTACACTACAGAACTTACGTGAAGCTCTGGCCTGCAGGTAGTAGGTTTCTATGGACAAGGAAGACATACTGTACACTACAGAACTTACGTGAAGCTCTGGCCTGCAGGTAGTAGGTTTCTATAGACAAGGAGGACATACTGTACACTACAGAACTTACGTGAAGCTCTGGCCTGCAGGTAGTAGGTTTCGCCAGCCGCAACCCCAGGACCCCGGCGTGCAATCTTCACTTTGCCCGTCACGGCGCTGATCTCGAAGGGGTTCTGGATCCCGTAGGGGCGCAGCAGACTCAGGCCGAACTCAATGGTCCCGCAGGGGCACTGCCTCACGAAGTCCTTTGTTTTGATGGATTTGCAAGTCTGGGTCTGGTCCGCGTCGAATGCAGTGACGTGGTACACAGCGCCTGCGGTGGAAGAATGACACTTGAATACTATTATTATTATGAAATCATACCAGACTGGCGACGTGGGAACGGAGAAACTCCATGAAGTTGACAACCCCCCCGCAACCAGCCCAGCGAGTGAAAAAAAAAACAGGAAAAAAGAAAGAGAAGATCCGAGATCATAGAATAGCTCTGTGTACAAATCGTTTCAAACTGCTAATACCCGCATCAGCAAAGACACAGCCATCAAGATCGTTCAAAACATCCACACAGGATGAAAAAAACGAACGAGAACACGGGCCCGTATGGCATCGTAACGGTTCCAAAGCAAACTCATGAAGAGCATCAGTACGCCGAGTATACCTCACCCGAATAAATGGCTCCGGAAGAAAATCAGACAGTGGATGGCTAGGGCAGTTACAAGTTTTATACAAAAAGCAGACCCCACCAACACTGCGACGATGCGCCAAAACAAAACAAATATTTATTATCTCGTATACAGGGTACAATGGATACACCTATCGAGGTTTTCTTTTTGCTTTAATTCTAGAACTTTGAAGATCCAGTAGTGTGAAGAGCAGGAGAAGCAGTCCGTGCTGAGAGTCAATTTAGGATCCCTCATCGTGCATCGCCTGGTCTCTCGGTGCTGGAGTGCTCCACGCAGTGTAAATCCGTAGCGTGTCGTCTGGGGAATCGAACCCGGGCCTCCGTTAATGCGATGCTGAACCGTTGTCACTTCACCACCGAAAGCTTTCAAACTTTAATTTCTCATACGATTAGGATTGCCAGATCCCAAGGCACAACACCATCCAGTAGGAACGCACATCGACGAACCACTTTATCGAGCAAACACAGATAACAATCGGCAGCAAAACCCCGGACTACGGAGCAGCATTCCAGAAGAGGGAAGACATAGCAATTAAAGCAGCGACGTGTCAGTTCTACCGAGTCAATCACCCTCCAAGCACGCTTCATCAGACCAATTTTCTGCGATGCACGTGAGGCAACCGAACGAATGTGGGGCTCAAACGTCAACTTTGGATCAAAAGTGACAATCAAGATTACCAAGTCATCAGCCACGGGAAGTGACACCATCCAATATAAGTGCAGGGAAAAGAGGTTTCACTGTACGTGACATCGACACGAGCATGGTCTTAGTCTTGCCCGCATTTATCCTCATCCCCCACCTAAAACACCAGACATCAATCACTTCCAAATCGTGCTGAATGGAATCTGAATCCTACAGTATGCTCCATGAACGACGACGAAAGTAATCGTATGAGAAATTAAAGTTTGAAACCAAAACAGAATATTCCGTTCATCATGGCATGCCACAGTGAATCGAATCGTTTACATTATGCAGATACCTACGCAGTCATCAAATTAACTGGCAGTGTATCTGCTCTGTAAAAAATAAGTTATTTACTTGAAATGTCCAAGTGTCTGGCAGCACATTGGCAGGACACTTCTGATCTTACAATTAACAGCAACGAGAAATATTTAAAGGTTCCATCAATTGACTGATTCTCTCGGTTAAGGAAATGTAATCAACTTCCCGGTAGAATTTGCATAAAGGTAAAGAGGATGGGATGTAAAAGTAAAGACGATAGAACATATAGGTAAAGAGGATGGGACATATAGGTAAAGGCATTGTCGCCCTGCACGCTTTTCTAAGTTATGAAATCCACATGCAGTAGATCGCGCGGAAGATAAATAGCCACTAGGCCCTGAGACGTCAGACTCAAATGTCAACTGCAATCTCCCGACAGTCCCTTTTTCAGGTTAAGCTACTGCCCTTGCAGTTAGCTAAGATTGTCAGAAACGCTGCCGCTTCAATCACAAGCCTTGCCAGATGCCAGATTTCATTGAACTGGCCGGGAAATAATCCTTAAAAGATCAGTGAAATCCCGGCAGAGGTGTTCTCGTATCGGATCAACGCCCATGAGCACAGCAAGTCGGGAAAGAAGAAGAATACAACAAAACATCACTAGTAGGAGAGAGAAGCTAAAAGAGTGACCCGAGAAAGAAAGACGCCTGCGGCGATCTGGCTAAGACTAGGATAACCTCTGAGCTCATCTGGGGGCGCTACTCCCCTGAACTAAGGGTGGCCGAGCCTAACTAACCTAACCCTATAGCGCATCCCATGCACCCAGAGGAGCCATTTGATAATTCACAAACAATGCTATATTCCTTCAGAAATTATAGCTGAACTGGGAATCAATTAACGGTGAGTACAGTATGCGGTTTTGCCCGTATAACTCCTTCAATATTCCCTTGCCATCCACCGCTGCAGGTATACACTTCCCTCAACAGACGACTGTGGATGCAAGGGAAACTTTTCATCTGTAGCTGCTTAAAAGCTGCTGGAATACGAACCTGCGTTCTGCTGATATTATTGTGTCAGGTATTATTGCAATATTACAGAAATGTAAATTGCGTATAACCTATCTTGTTGCGTGTAATTAATTGTTGTAGATTTTCTATACACTCAGGCAAGGTGAAGTGATGACTAGCTCTTTATCTCGTGCCGTTGCCTATGTAAGTAATAATTCAGGGTTAGTACTACGAGAGAGGTAAATTAACTCAAGAGAAAAAGAGGGCTAGGCATGGACTACTTTTATCAACAGTGTAGGGCGCTCCCAGATGTGTTTAGTAATGGCAGACCGTCGACCCAAGTTCAACCATATTGACATTCAGTATATAACCTATAATAATTTGACTTTGCTTACAGCCTCGGTGTTGAATATTCGTTGGAGAAGCAAAGAATGTCGATACCATCAGTAAAATATGGTATTAATAGGGGCCTCCCTGCACCTGCGTCACGGACGTTCTTGTTACCGTCTGCGTGCAGCAAGCTACTCTATGCTATCATAAATTTTAAACTGAGCCCAGAATTTCTATTGTGTCCTCACCAAAATTTTTAAGGCAGGGGTGTACGAAAAACGTTAAAATTGCAAGACCTTTCTATTCATTAACCAAATTAGACATGATAAGATGCACAAACATGCTATTACAAGAAGATCCGGCACGAACCATGCGTAAGTTCGAGAAGCTTATGACACAAGCCACATATGCCTCCCGCTTCAACTGGTGCGCTGTCCTACTGGCATCATCAAACCAGGGCTCATCGCCCGTCCTAACCGTTATGAAGCGGGAAGGGACATAGCCACAAGACATTTAATAATTGAGAGAAATAACTTTTCATTGTATATTGCGCTTTTCAGAACTCTTTTGAATGATTGTCATTCAGAGATGAGCGAGTGGATGCAGGTATCATCAGGGGTTCCACAAGGTAGCGTGCTTGGCCCACTTCTTATATATTGAATGTCAATATGGTTGAACTTGGGTCGACGGTCTGCCATTATTAAACACATCTGGGAGCGCCCTACACTGTTGATAAAAGTAGCCCATGCCTAGCCCTCTTTTTCTCTTGAGTTAATTTACCTCTCTCATAGTACTAACCCTGAATTATTACTTACATAGGCAACGGCACGAGATAAAGAGCTAGTCATCACTTCACCTTGCCTGAGTGTATAGAAAATCTACAACAATTAATTACACGTAACAAGATAGGTTATACGCAATTTATACTATTCACGTAGCCCAGGAGGAGAGCTCATCTCCTCTCATCTTGGTGAAAGAAAAAACAACTGTGTCGTATGCATTTGGGCTTTCTGTGTGTTGTATTCTCTCGCTTTCAAACAGCCCCTCGGCCTCTCCCGTCACCTGACCAACAGCGCATTAAATTGCAGGTCGGCTCATCCACACGCACAAACCCAAGGTTCTCAAACAGCCCTTTGAGCACTGCCCCCCCCCCCCCNCAGACGACTGTGGATGCAAGGGAAACTTTTCATCTGTAGCTGCTTAAAAGCTGCTGGAATACGAACCTGCGTTCTGCTGATATTATTGTGTCAGGTATTATTGCAATATTACAGAAATGTAAATTGCGTATTACCTATCTTGTTGCGTGTAAGTAATTGTTGTAGATTTTCTATACACTCAGGCAAAGTGAAGTGATGACTAGCTCTTTATCTCGTGCCTTTGCCTATGTAAGTAATGTTTCAGGGTTAGTACTACGAGAGAGGAAAATTAACTCAAGAGAAAAAAAGGACTAGGCATGGGCTACTTTTATCAACAGTGTAGGGCGCTCCCAGATGTGTTCAATAATAACAGACCGTCGACCCAAGTTCAACCATAGTGACATTCAGTACTATTCACGTAGCCCAGGAGGAGAGCTCATCTCCTATCATCTTGGTGAAAGAAAAAACAACTGCGTCGTATGCATTTGGGTTTTCTGTGTGTTGTATTCTCTCGCTTTCAAACAGCCCCTCGGCCTCTCCCGTCACCTGACCGACGGCGCATTAAATTGCAGATCGGCTCATCCACACGCACAAATCCAAGGCTCTCAAACAGCCCTCTGAGCACTATCCCCCCCCTCCAGCCCCAACCACCCTACCGGCCCGATGGCGCACTGCAGGTCCACCGAGTCTCATACAAATATAATGCTCGCCAGCGTCAATACACTTCATCGATGAGCAGCAAAGTTACCGACGTGACACCGTGAGCGTGGCGTGACCTCGGCCTGACGTACGAGTCCAGTTAACGATCGAAGTTCGGACGAGATGATTAGCTAGCAACGGGTAAAGGTTTTAAAGTATAGCTGCGGGACGTGTTCTGCTGACGCTGTGTGAGCTGTTGCATCGAAATGAAGAGAGGTTCTGTTCATACAGAGTAATTAGGGCTGCAGAGGTCTTGGCACAAATTCTGAGCATTCTGTATTTCTACGAGAGGCCCGCTCCAAAAGTGATCAAGGAGGCTACTTTGAAAACCTCGTATACTGTAAATGGTGCTTCTTATTTAACTAAAATTGTAATGCAGCTCATAATGGAATTTGCCGCAAAACACAAACTCCGTATTAACCCATCAAGGACAATGTTAAGAATATCAAAAATTTGAAAAACTTAAAATATTTGTCATATTCTTTAGCCCAATCGTGCCACCTATAGCGCCAAAACCCTCTCAAAACTTGCATACTCAATAGCAGACTTGAAACATGTGGTCACTTTACTACTGAAGTAAAAATTACTCGAGTCACAGAATACAAGTGGTCAATGCTCGAGTATAAAATTACGCCTCAAAAACGGTACGTTGGATTTATTGATTAACCCTGCCAAACACGGGTTGTTCGGTGGGAGAGGTTGCAAGCTAAAGACGCACTCGGAGAGCGCAGGCCTTCGCCAAGTAACGCATTGTTCACCAAATACTGTAATCAAATTGACAATAGCTGAAACAAGAATTTTTTATCATCACCATAATTTGGTTGTTTGTGTCTGTTGATATTAATAACAATTCCTGTAATTTTCTTGAAAATCCGTCCGTCACTTTTTAAGCTCTATTCTAACAACACTAAGCTAAGCAAATAGTACACACGCAAATAAACTGATAGCTCATCACAAAAATCAGGTTCGTTACCTTTCGTAACATTTACAAAACTTCCTGTAAATTTCATGAAGATTCGTTCATACCTGTTTGAAATAGATTTTCAAGAAAAAAAAACAGAAAAAGAAATGGCGGAACGGTTCTTTCCCATACGTTAGTCTTCTATTCCTCCAAACACATTCCTACATAACATTCCTGCAAATTTTATGAAGATCCGTCCACAACTTTTTGAGTTATTTTAGTGACAGACAAACTCCGATAAAAACTTAACCTCCTAAACGCAAATAGAAATCGTGCTACGTATGTGATTAATCATGGACACTCAGAAAAGATTAATTGAAGAAGCTGAAAGCTGATGATCCATTATGTATGCATGGAACTTGACCCATATTTCCTAGATAAACTAGACCCGTGCTTCCTAAACGCAACTAGACCCGTGCTTCCTACACTAAACTAGACCGGTGCTTCCGACATTAAACTAGACCAGTGCTTCCCAGTTTTACTAGCCTGTCAAGCTGTAAATAATATTATGTTAGGCCGACCAGCCGTCATTTGGCAACAATTCGCTACGTGTTGGCCTCACTCCTTCTGGCTTCGTGACACCTTCCGTTTTGTTTCGAAGTCCTTCACTGTCTCTAAAATGGTGTGACCATTTGATTGATGGCTCTGACCATATTGTCGGGCCATTTCGGCATTTTTCGACTTCAAGCTAAAACCTCGTACGAGACGCATTTGTCGTAGTAGCCTGACCAAAACATTTTAATCGAAGAAAGAATACTGAAATCAATGGATAAAAAAGAAAGCAAGCGGAATAAAAACTATGAAATGCTGTGTCTCAATCATATTGTACAAGGATAATCTGTTAAATTCTCTGTTCCAATGCAGTCAAGAGTTCTTTCTCTCTCTCCTGTCTGAAATTGAGCTGCTCAATGCTNCAAAACAAAGCTTCAGGAAGTGACAGAGATTTTACCACACTGGTAAACTAACTACCGAGACTGGTATAACAGCCCGGTAAAGCCGTAAAAAGCTGAAGTTCGATTTTGGAGCATGCTCTGCGTAAACAGCATCATCCCTGACGAAAACATTTTAATCGAAGAAAGAATACTGAGATCAATGGATAAAAAAGAAAGCAAGCGGAATAAAACCTATAACTCATTTGATGATGCGAAAACAATGCGCACTACCAAGTTACCAGCAGAGAATCCGAGCAACAGACGATTTACCAAAAACAAATAGTTTCAACGGCCACGTTCAAGAAAAAACTTAATATCTTATAGAACATTCGCAAGGACATTATTTACTGCTAATCTGAGTCTCCAACTCCCTCTATCTCATATCATTGCGTTTGGTACATGAATTTTATCCCATCAAATCTTCCAAAAAAATGGGGACAAAGGGACACCAACCTACCGAGCAAGTAGCCAACAAACTGCGTATTGCAATAAAGTGGATTCAGTGTTTAGGCCTCATGCAAAGAATCAGACAAAAGGACTTGTGTTTATTGTAAACAAACCGGGAAATAAATTTTATCTACGCAGAAGATCAGGAAAACAGTTGCTGGAACGTGTCTGGAAAGACGAGGAATAACAGAAGACAAACCATCAATAAAAGTATGACAAAAGAGGGATGCGTCAGGGCACAGATAAATATGTTCACATATCTTGGTTTAGTAAGGCTTTGCTGACCAAGGAAATCCTACTTCGATGAGACACCCCATAACATATGTGAAAATAACTCTCCCAACACTAGCAACATGTGGCATGTAAATAAAGCAAGCCCTGCTGAGACTGCTATAAAATTTAGAACACACTAGAGGACAAGCTCTGTCCTAATGACAACGAGGAATTTGAGAGGACTTTTTTCGTTGATCATACTTTCGTTACTACAGTGATATACTTCTGAAGAATATGCCAGAACAGCCAACAAGATTGACCGCAAAGATGAGTTCCCTTGCTTTCAATACACCTGAGCAGCACACTCCTTCCCTCCCTTAAATAACATACGAAAAAAATCAATTTCTATTATCCACCAGTGAATCATCACTGAATTCAGCAAAAAAAAAAATCCCCACCGCGTATCTGTGCACGCCGTGACATAACTTGTATATCGAAATTTTTGCGCTCATGTAATAACTGCTTCGTCAAAGGAAGGAAGCCAGCTAGAAAAAAAAACTTACTGTGTCTGCAGCACATTAAAAAACCGCTTCTCTTGTGCTTCGTTAAATAAGTACTGAATTTGCACATTGCGAACTGAGAACAAATATCGTTTCGTTTCGATGTATGGAAAAGTAACGAAAATCGACTCCGTGTGCGCGCTATGCGAGAAGTTAGATATATCTTTAGTGTTTGGATTTCAACGCTGTCTGAACAAGAACTGCATTCAGTTAAAAGAATAAGAATTCCAACTTAGACTATCTTCGGGAACCTGGTCTTATTTTCTCTTATCGATGTCCATCAGAGCGTAACATCATTACAAAATCTGCAACTTGACCTATTTTACAGCTATTTCGTTAAGACCTTGACACAAAACATACAAATATATAACATATGATGGCATTGATTATATTGTTTTGATATAAAACTTCATAAATACTTCGAGAGTGTAAACATTTCAAATTACTCCAAAAACCTGGATTCTTTCGGATAATCTCCAAAATTCAGTAACTTGTTCCTCGTGATATCTTTAACAGTTCCTGTAAATTTCGTAATGATCCTTTCATAACTTTCCGGGGTATGTCACTGAAAGGCAAACGCAGACAAACACATAACCTCCTTGGTGGAAGTAACTAACATCATAAGATATATACAACATCGCGATAAAGTAGCTTCTTGTACAAAACTGCCTGTGCTCACACGCAATATAGCCATATTCATTCAACTATTTACAGTTTCTAACGTTGTGAACGTAAAATATGAAATTTTACAGCAAAACTACCAGCTTTCGGAGAAAGAACGTTTGGCAGGATTGCCAAACAGTTGATCCAACACATTTGTTTACTAACGTCAGACTAACCACGTTGTGCCGACCGCTTTACTCCTCAGGGAAGAAATAATTCCCTTACTGGAATCGATAGTCACTTTTCCGGCTGACTTTAATCGAGTTGCCCTCCTTTTGCTCTGTCAGACTACCTAGTGTTGTAATCATCAAACCACGCAGTCTCGGCAGTCGGTAATCCAGGCTGCGTAGGAGTAGATTCGATTAGATAAGCGGCAGTAGACGAACCAACAGGCCCATTCCTTAAAAGACACCAGAACTTACGGCCCGGCCCTCTAAGAGTTATTGCCATTGAGCGGAGACAATTCAACTGTAAACCACCAAGTCCCAGCCAACTAGAGCTGGTACTCTGGTCTACCGATTCTGCCAAAAAAGCAGGTAGCCTAACTTTCCTATGGCAAGCAGAAGCTGTTCTCGTAGCAGCCGTTCCATCAGAACAGTATAAATAGGGCAGCTTGCCAAACCAACAGGAGGTGCTAGCACCACTTCTCCCCACACGTCAGCAAGGGTTGCACCCCAATTTCCCCACGCCTCCGTGTTGGTAGCAACACGCCTGGTCTCCAAGCTCTGCAGCCCAATCCCTCGTGTCCCAAAGACCAGCTCGTCCTCGGGTCGAAGCGAGGTAGACCGTCGCCATGGAGGCCCTCACGCTCGTTCGTGACCCAAACTCCACTTAGTGAGCTCGTCAAGTGCGTCAGAAGCGCCACTGCGTGTGCTCGTTTGAATAATAAATATGTAGCTTTGTTTCTGGAGGTCGCGACTGCGCGAAGTGGCACAGTATCAGGGACAATTTGCTGCGAATAATTATCATTAGTGAGAGATCGTTGTACCGAATATTGAATTTTGCACTTACTGATCATAAACTCCGCACGACCAGTCGAAGTCATGACGGCTTTCTATCAAAGAAACCAACTGATACAGTACAAAATGACCACGAGAGACAGTGATACAACACTATGAGATAGTGTGTAAAAATCGAGTTGAGGGAATTCTCTGCGCCTGGAATAATTACAAAAAGAGAGGGATCAATAAATATAGTATGCTGAGTCCACAACAAACGTATAACAGACCAGGTAATCCGCACCGGCGAGTAGTGAACCAGTTTTGCTCCGCAGTGTTGTCATTGCGCAATTTTCACAGACGTATGCGCGGCCCTTTGTGGTTTTTCTCTTCTTTTTTAGCCAGCTCTGTTCTACGGTTACTATAGGTTTTACTACCAGTTACCTGACCCATTAATATAAACTCTACGATCAGCGGTCTTTCAAATTATGAATTAAAGACTAACAAGCTAGCCAGCGAACAATAAATTCTGATCGCGTTTTATCGCAATTGTAAAATTCGATTGCTGAATGAGCGCAAATCACGACTCAAAATTTCGTGACCTTGCCAACCGAGACATGAAAAATAGAAAAAAGGTTTCGCCCTTTCACGTCGCGAAGATATTTGTGAATACAAAATCAAAGACGCAGAATCGTAATCGTCGTAAAAAAAGCCTGATATGCAAGAAATATATACCTGCAGAGAATGAGCTACCTGTTGTACCCATGTAGCCAAGAACGTAAAAGCGTCAAATTATGTTTCACTACGAACCAGGAAGAGCTATGATTAATGATAACAGGTATATAGTAGATTGTTTGCTATTTATATAAGACAGCTTCGCATCACAAAACTTAATGCCACGCCTCCAGCACCTGTCCGGAACACTTAACTAGAACTCACTACTACTGCAGCAAAGGTTTTACCAGTATTTTCACCAGTTTATGCTAAACTACATCATAACATTAGTTGGTGGACCTAAAGAAATGAAGTGATGGTAAGATTTTTGTGCCAGACGTCGGCAGTTAAGGCTTTAAAATTTTGCGTCTACGCATTCAAGTTTTGACAAGCACACAAATGTAAGTTTATTTATCACATATTTACTTATGATAAAAGATAACAATGCGAAGCAGGTTGTATAGACAGTGCGCTTTTTTATCTACACGACACAGTTGTATATTTCATCCACCGTCATGAAGTTTGTACCACCGAAACTTGATGACCCGAGACTTGGTGCATTTTTAATCGCGCACCACATTCAATATGCGTGCAATTCCACGGTGCAGACATGCCCTCGTCTTTTTATCAAAGGGACTTTCATTTTCTCAGCAATAATTTTACTTCCAAACAGAGTTGGGTCATTTTCGAAAGCTACAGAAACTATAATTATTTGCAAGGTTAAAAAGGGTAAGAAAATTTGATAGGTAGCCTCGAACAATCTACGAATAAAATATCTCATGAACTTATGATGAAAAAAAAGTATAGCACATGAACCTTAGAGTTCTATTATTGCATTCACTAAAACTCAACGTATCGATAGCAAATGTTAAGATATCTTGCTTATCTACATGTACAGTTTTTTTTTTTTTTTTGCAGTACACAATGCGTATATTTGGTAAGTATAGTGTTTTCTAAGTCAGGTACACGTATAACATTGCAGTCAACCAATTAACTGCGTAGTGATTTCAACGCGTTCATAATTCAATCGCGTGTATTCATAGCGATAATCCACTGCATGGTAATATATAGGCTGGAATCTTCAACCCGGACACATGCAAGGTGGGTAGATTTATCGGGATAAATTTACCGGGTAGTAAGTACGTACTCTGCTAAATTCTACCGAGATGCATGTAGGGCGGGTGGATTCATCGGGGTAAAATCCCGTAGTAAATACAGGGTCTGAAACATTCAATCAGGATGCATGACAGTTGAGTAAATTCATCGCGGTAAATTTATAAGTTCTAAATTACCGGGCGGGTATTCATGGAGGTAAATCACAGGAGGGCCGATTATATAGAGCTGGTTTGACACACAGTTGCAAAATAACGGTAGGTTTTAAAGCTAAACTTAATAACTTCCTAATAAGCGTCACAGTAATTATTAAATCGCCGTTAAATAACCGCCGCGTCCCTTTTAAGAACAATTTTACAAAGTCAGTACCACGTCTGTGTTTGCCGGCTAGTAAAATTGTCGCCATGGTACGTGTACGGCAGCATCGATGGAAAGTGCCCACGTTCGCCATATCTATCGCAGCACTTCAGTAAAACTAAGCATATGCTGTGTCAAAACTGCCAAGTAAAATTACTCGCCCAACAGCAGAAACTAACTTATACTTGTTTAGAAGGTTGGTGGTGTATTGAGTACATGTATGTATACACAAAGTCTACTGGGCATGGCTTCTAACGTAGTAACTGTGCGGTCCATCAATATTCTGGCCAAACAATTACCTGTTCCGTAGTACCCAAGTGCATAATTCATCGTAAACTATTTGGGTTCTCTCTCGTCAGCGATGCTCTATGTTACTTCTATATGTATTTCTGATATCTAGTCTTCGCTGGTAAACATTACCAGTTATCTAGTGCTGTGACATCCCATGCAACATTCAGGTAATCATGGTCCTTACATTTAGCAGCAGGCTGGTGTTGTTGGTTATTGTATTTATTCTTAGAAAACACGTGTTTCTACGACCGTATTTGCATCTTTAAGAGTATCATCTTCATACAGCTAGGTAGTTGCAATCATAGCCATTGGAGCTGTGAATATATGGAAAGTAAACTACAGTGGACTGATTACGTGTAAAGTAAATGTGGAATGATTGCTTAGAAATGTTAGGTTACGTGAAACTGCAAGATTTTCTTGGACCAGTTATTAGTAGAAACGGGACACGTAATATAAAATGCTTGTAAAGCGAATATTTCAATGAATAAAGTTACATGAAAATTAAACTTCTGTCTAGCTACTATTATTTGAAGACGGAGGGTTTCGTTAAGCTCCAGCATTAATGAATACGAATTTTTACCGATGCACGTTTATATGAGAATGGAATCCCACGAACTCTACCCAATCGTTCGTCGTATTCAGGAAGCAAAAGATGAAAACGTGATGGATGTCACCGTACGCTGGCTCTTACACTGACGCTAAATTCTACACAGAATTGTATACTTGGCACACAGTGCTGCTCGTACCCAGTCGTCGGTTAGGACACGAGTTGCTCACGAGCATAAATAGTGAATGCGAAACGCTTTGCGTACGACGAACATATTGAATATCAGACAGTTCTACAGGATTATAGAGACAATTAATTTACTCGACTAAAATGCCTTACTGAACATGCAGAGTTCTCAATGAAAAAAAAAACTAAAATGCCCACTGATACAAAAACTGGAGATAATTGTGCTGTGCCAGTAAATATACGGGTTGAGGTTCAGACATTACCGGAAATCGAGTTACAGCTGCCCGATTATTCCCGTTTGCAAGAAAAACGCTTCTGGAAATATCAAAAACAAACTGAATCCCTACAACCCAGTAATGATCAAGCTTCCTCTTGGAAACCCATAACTCACAGTATATTGTGACATGCACTGAGCATCTGAGCCTCGCACAGAGACTACGGACACACACTGTACCGTTGTCAATATACTGTAGATCCAGTGCAAGCAGTAACTGCCCTTAGTTATGCTGACGACATGGTGCTTGCCTCTCCCCATCCTACCGGGTTACAATTAAAAGTTGCTCGCAATTGACGAAAGCAAAGTGAATACCTTTGTATTGAGTATAATAATTGTTATGAAAACATAGATCCGCAAAAAGAAAGAATGTGTACATATATAAAGATTTGTACGACTATGTATACATATAGGAGAGTAATAGATATCTCAAGAACATAGGTAAATCAAGTAAGAATGTAGTGCTCAACATTCGAGCTCACTTCACAATGTTCGACACGAAAAGCCGTTGTAGGCAGTAGAGGCATCTGCTCAGTGTCACGAGGTTGAGTGCTTTAGAAGAAGCGAGTCGGCTCCGCGGCCGGTGTCGCGTAAACAAACATTGTATCGCAACGAGCGAAGCTTGAGAAAGATGTAGACTAGTCTTTAAACTGCAGAGGGTAGATTGTAGGATATAGTCAGTTATAGCTTAGAGCTCAGAGCGAGCAGACATTTTCGTGCTCTCTCGCCCTCTCCTGCTGGAGGGGGCTAGGCGCCTCTTAATTCCGCTATGTGGGGAAAATTTCGCCTTTCCTTTCCCCCTAGCTCAAAAGTCCTAGTGACATATAGCCACGGCACTCCGCATTTACTTAGGGTCGTGCGTGGTTTAACAGCCAATGAGTACTCTGAACAATATCTACCAGAACTTGTCTCCATTTGTTCGCAGAGTGTATTGATCTAAAGTGCTGCTATGTTGCACGAACCTTCATGTGTTGTGTGTGTTGAGCATTGCCGTCCTGATTTTTCGTTTCAGCGATTGAATTTATCAGCCCGGCGAACATTGTGTTAGACAACACATTCAGATTGTGCATCTTCTATCAGGAATAATGAAAAAGATCCCTTAATTGACAAGTTGCAGCCTTATGTCATCTTATTGTGATTGCTACTTTTGCCTGTAGAAAGGAATAATTTTAAAGTGATGATTCCCTGTAGTTGTACGAACCTAAACCTGTTTATGTGTGAGTGTCGAGCATTGCCGCCCTGAGTTTTCCAGTGCAACGACTGATGTAATTCAGCATGGCGAACACTGTGTTAGACCACATTTACATATTGTGTAGCTTTTCAGTATGACCGCGCTTTTTTCAATTAGGGAAAACTGACTGCCCCAAAATATCTAAGTAAAACTAAAATGCATTTTAGAGTGCATGATGTTTCAACACTGCCGCGGAGCTATATTGCACCTGTATATTAACGTCAAATGCCCCATCTACGCTATACTGCTGTGAGCAGCGATTGCCGGGCGAGACCAACGAAGTTTCAAAGATGAACGAAGTCTTCCTCCGGTAGGCAGCGAATATTCGAGCACAAGATGGTTATTAGAAGAGATCAAGAGAAGTCCGCCAGGAGGCTTCGGTTCTGCATTTTAGTGTGTATTTTGCAGCTGATAGGGAAATGGGAACACAATTTGTGTCCAGAGGTTGTGTGTTTAATAGGCAGATCGGAACACTATTGGTGTCCAGAAGTTGAATGTTGATCGTGCACCCAGACAGAATTGCGGGTTGCCCTTCCAGTATGCCGCTCTGAAGGTCAATGTTTCCCTCGCTGAATGATAGAATTCACATGTTTACGTGTATTTTTATGATCAAGTGAGCTCATTATGCATGTAGGGTCATAGTCAAGACGTGAGAGTGTATTCGGTGATATTAGCCAACTAAAATAGAGTATTATTGCATCGATAGAAGTGGAATTTTGGCAGAGAAACCGACAGACATGGTTTATTTTGCGGTAAATGTCTTAAGCTTAGAGAAATGTAAAAGTATGTACATAAGTGAAAATGAAGCTTGTAGTTCGTTCATGGGATTCTTATCGCGCTAAAAAAATATGAAATACTGTATCTATAAACGGCGTTAGTTTAACATTCTAGCAATAATGATAAAATTAGACTAATATTGTACTGCATTTATATTTCATGCGGTGAAACGAGTTATTTTATAAGTACGGGAGCACTCACTGATCAACTATCAACTATCTTAGTGACCTGAAGGTTGTACGGTCCAGAATACGAATTGGAGGGTCAGCNTCTTAAGAAATGAATGAAACACGCTTAGCCAGCGTGGTCTTTTTCCTGGAGTTTTTGATATGATGACATGTTTGTTTACATGAATTTTATTATATCTTTGCTGTCTGAAAGTACTGTTTTTGCCACCTGGCCTGTTGTTTCGGCAGTTATCAATTTGAGTTATCCTTTGGTTCACAAACTGCAAGTATTACTGTAATATACATATATGATATTTGCGATTGAAGGTAATAATAATATCACGAAAACCTGCGGAATAGTTCACTTATATCTTGTAGCAGTTTCTATTCAATTTTGTTGTGAAGTGTCAATAATAACACAGCTTGTTTAATTCTAGCTTTCACGTGGTTTCCTCTTTGTATTAAATTTCCATGCTCTCTTTCCAATATATTGTGAGATCTTTACGCGTGTTTTACTGATCCAGCTGCAGTATGAGACCCAATCGCTAAGTCTTTTAGTTAGGTAGGCTGTGGAATAGCTCGCCGTAAGCTTGGGGACATGTCTAACTGGTTATGTGCATTTTCACCATTTCATAGTCACAATCCAGTCATGTGCTATTTCATTATACTTTATAGCTTTATTCACTGTCTTCTGCTAATGTGTGAACCAGAGAATCGAAACGAAAACAATCAACTGAATTGTTCACGAGAAATATTTAGCCGATAATTCCCAATCAATTATTAATTCACAATGTTCGTCGATGCATCATTCGTCTGACCGATTAATATTATCAACAAAAATATGTTATCTATTAGATTTATAGATGGCAACCATTCATTTATTTCATTTATTCATTGATTCATTTTATCAACATTAGTTATGATGATGAACATGGTTATTTATTTCCAACTTTACTCATTTATACTCTGCCCGTAAGATAATGTAAAAACAGAATGTACAGTATGTCAGGCCTAGGAGAAGTAGCTCGCCCGGTCATGAATATTCTGTTCCCAAGGGAGTAGAACTCACGTATGTACATATACAGCTTCTATTATTTGGGTCACAAAATCACTGAATGTTTTCGTGACAACCAGGACATAGAAAAAGAAACGCGAATGCTCCATGGAGTTGGTACCAAGTTAATCCGGAACTATGGACATATATCTGAAGAGGTCAAATACCAGTTATTCCGTACCTATATTGCTCCCCCTGCACTGTAACTCGTTTTGGTGTACTTTAGAGAAAAATCTATTGCGAGTTTGCGCGTTACTTTTAACTGTATATTCCGTAGATTAATGGATGCGGCAAAATCTACCAGGGCGAGTGTAGTATTTGCTAACCAGTACACTGATTGTCTAAAACTCAGGACAAGGAAATGTGCCTTGAGCTATAAAATCAGGATAGAAAATTCCATCTTTTTACTGAAAGTGGCCTGTAGTGGCCCTGGCGACAAACGATCTGATATGAATCTACGATGGCAGCGCATACTATTGCCTGATGGAGGCCAAGCAATGGGGCGTAATGATATCTAGAATGTAAGACTACTGCGACATCTTCATTTGTTCCAGAAATAAGCTGGAGTGTCGTGGGTACCATGCGACGTTTCAATGAGTTACTTGTCAGGTTTTAATGAGTATACTTAATAAATTTAAATATTATATATAATATCATTAACTATGAATTTAACGGCATTGCAGTAAAATGTTTATTTGTATTTCTACTAATATCCATTAAATTACATCAAAAGATGAGGTGGGGGCCCGAACGAATATAAAAGATCATATAAAACAAAAAAAAAAATGAAGTAATGGTAAGTTTTTTTTCTTACAATGCTCCACAGTTGAGACTTTGAAATTTTTTGCGTCAACACATTCAAGTTTCGTCAGACACGCAAATTAAAGTTCATTAATTACAAATTTACCTATGTAAAAAGATATAAGAAGGCAAGGTCGGTTGTACTATCACTGTGCTTTTTCTTCAGCTGCATGACGCAGTTGTGCATTTCATCGACCGTCATGAAGCTTGCAGGTACCTCCAAGTCCTAATGACCCAACTTCAGCATGCAAATTTAATCGTGCACCACATTTAGTATGCGTGCAATTCCACGGTACAGATATGCCCTCGGCTTTCTCAAGGGGACTTGGTTAGCTTGTGTTTCTGAAGCTACAGAAACTATAAATTTTGGCACGGTTAAAAAGGGTTTGAAACATTAAGAATCTTGCATGATGTGCGACTAGATCTTCTCGTGAAGTTACGATAAAAAAATAATAGTAGCTAGTTATGTTTAAGAAATTTAAGCCTCCGTTTCCAAGCAAAACGATATTACAGAGGAAAGAGCAAGGGACTTATAGTATGCCGAGAGAAACGTGGAACCCATGCACGAAGGTGTTCCCACACAGGACCAACGCGCATGGGAACAGCAAGTCGGGAAAGAAGAGGAAGAACAGAATAAAGCATCAACAAGTAGGAGTATGAAATCGGGAAGGAAGCAGAGTGGGCACGGAAGAGAGACGTCCCGAAGGCCTAGCTAATGGCTGAGGTAACGAGCCCAGTGGGGTTGCCTGGCCCCATAGCATAGGATGGACGAGCCTAAGCTAACCTAACCATATATGGCCCATCGTATGCCGCCGGAGGGGGAATAATAATAGTATATCACAGTTCACTTACAGAAGATAGTTGTGTCAAATTTGACTGTATGCGCTACGCTCTTAAATTTCCAGAATTGTGACGTCACACTTGCGTCACGCAACTATTGCAGCGAGAAATCTGTGGTATTTCCACACTGACGTGACGTAATTTTGCCGTCACAATTCTGAAGATCTTAATGGGGAGCGTATACACTCAGATCTGACATAACTAACTATAGTAAGTGAACTGTATAGTATATGAATGCTAAACGTCTATTATTGTATTCACTAACACTCAAAGTATTGAACGAAATTGTTAGGTTATTCTGCTTATCTACGGTACATGTACAGTTTTTTGTAGTACTGTGCACAAATCGTATATTTGGTAAGTACTATATTCAAAGTTGGCTACGTGTATGAACCTTGAAGTAATTTCGTTAATTACTTCAAGGTATGAACTGGTTGTCGACCAATTTACCGCCTCGTGATTTCATCGCGTTAATTCAATCGCGTGGCACATTCAAATCGGGAGCATTCTTGGCGATATATCCTTGCGTGGCAATACTGGGCTAGAAGAGGGTGCATTTTTGGCGATATATCATTTTATGATAATAGGTAATACATGGCTAGAAGATTCAACCCAGATACATGCACGATAGGTAGCTTCATCGGGAAATTTATCACGTAGTAAGTACGTACTCGGCAAAATTCTACCCATATACATACATACAAGGGGGTAGATCTACAGAGGTAAAATCCCGTAATAATACAGGGTCTGGAACATTCAGTACGAATATACGCTCATTAAGCAGCTCTGCCGCGGTAAATTCATCGGGCGGGTATTCAAGTCGGTAAATCACTGGTTTGCTGTATGGAGCTGGTTTGGCACACAGCAGCAAAATAATATACGGTTTTAAAGCTTTATTTATTAACTTCCTAACAAGCGTCATCTTAATCAAGTGGCCACTGGAGCCAGGGCCCACAGAACAACCGCCGAGTCCCATGTAAGAACAATTTTACTAGGTCAGTACCACGTGTGTGTTTGCCGGCTGCATGGTTACTGTGTCGCCATGGCACCTTCGTGCGGCACCGATATTGATATTGCCAGCTAAAACTTACTCGCCCAAAAGAAGAGACTCGCATACATTTATTTAGAAGGTCGGTGGAGTATTGACTAAGTGTATGTACACAAAATCTCTAATGCATGGTTTCTAACGTAGTAAATGTACGGACCACCAATATCGTGGCCCACGAAATACCCGTTCCGGAATACCCACCTATATAAATCATCCTAAATTATTGCGGTTCTTTATCGTGTGCGATGATCAATGTTAGTTCTATTGCATTTCTGGTATCTAGTCTTCGCTGGTAAACAATGTTACCAGTTGTCTAGTATTCTAGAACACCATGCAACATTTAAGTAATCTTGTTTATTAGATTCAGCTGCAGGCTGGATTTTCTGGCTATTGTGTTTATTATAGAATAAATTATATGTATATTGTATAACCTTACGCCTTGCTAAGTCAGTACTAAGCTGATATAAACGAGGAAATGGTAGATGATATAGCTAGTAGGTGTATAGTTAAACGTAGAACCCATACACGAGGGTGTTCCCACGGAAGATCAACACGCATAACGAATGAGCGCAACAAGTCGGGAAAGAAAAAGAAGAAGAGAATAACGTATCATTTTATCGTGTTTGTCTTCGGAGAACACTTCCTTACCAAAAATCAGGGTAGCCGCCGAAGCTAAAGCAGTAAATTAGCTGCTGATCGGCGCCCAGATTTTGTTTAGGTTTATTTCTATACGATCGTATTCATCTATCTATATCTATCGATCTATCTATCTATCTATCTATCTATATTATACTAAAAGTCTGTGAACCGGTCTTGCTTGTGTCTTGCTTGTGTCTTGCTTGTGTCTTGCTTGTGTCTTGCTTGTGTCTTGCTTGTGTCTTGTGATCTTGTTT
>LQNS02276925.1:13660422-13672325 GCA_001587735.2 Parhyale hawaiensis | reverse complement strand
ATTCTTTATAAATTCGGTATTCTGTACAAATAGGAGATCTAAGATGTTGTTCTTCCTTGTTGCCGAAGTGATCATCTGCACTAAAGAAAGTTGTTCCATTACCTGTAGTAAAGATAGTGTTATTTGAGTATCAAACAGAAAAGAAATTTTAATTGTTACACTAAATCAAGCACGGCAGCCGGCTAGATGGTTATGTATTCGCGCTTGTTCCAATTAGGGTGCATTCCTGTGAGCGTTCTGTCTGGTTAGCGTTCATTCCGATTTGCATTCGTTCCGATTAGCGTTTGTTCCGGTTAGCGCTCATTCTAGTTAGCGTTTATTCCAGTTAGCGCTTGTTCTAGTTAGCTACAATTTCTCGTAGAATTAGCGATAAAGGATATTAGTCCTTTTTCCGGTTAGCGCTTATTCCAGTTAGTGGTTATTCTGGTTAGCGCTCGTTCCCATTAAAGTGTATTAGAGTCAGCGCTCGTTCACGTTCGCAGCAACATTTTTGAAGATATAGCGGGGGTCTGAAAATACGCTAACTGAAAAAGCGCTACTGGAAGGAGCATTAACCGAATTATGAGCTGAATATCCATTATCGCTAATTCTTCGAAAAAATTGTTGCGAACTGGAACGAGCGCTAACTGGAATACACTAACCAGGATTACCGCTAACTGGAATAAGCGCTAACCGGAATAAGGGCTAAAATCCGTTATCCCTACATCAGTAGTGGTAAACATAACAAGTTAATTTTGAACATGGCAACCTCATTTTTCATGATTTTTTAAGGCGATTATCAACGGACTTTCTCAGGTTTGATATTTCAGATGGTGGAATAGAATCTGCTGCTGTTTTTACTGCAATCCACAGGCTTACTTTGCTAGAAAACTGCCAACCACTTTCATATACCTTCCTTTTGATCATTGCCCAGAGATTCTCAGTGGGATTTAAATCGGGGCTATTCGCTTGCCAGGTCATAATCCTTTTTGATTTGAATCCTCCATTCGCAAGCCAGTTAGCAGTGTACCGTGCTCGGTGTGAGGGAGCGTTATCGTGTTGAAATACCAATTTGGATCTGCGTGCGATAGTCTGCTCATCAAGCCATAGAATCAAGTTGGCTTCAAGAAACTGGCAGTACCTTTCTGCATTCAGTTTAACTCCTTCTGCCACTTCAAATGGACCAATAAGGGTGTCACCTACTATCCTGGCCCAAAACATTACATCTCCACCACCTTGTTGACGCTTAAGCCGTGTCTGTTGAAGTCGGTCATGGAGGACCCATCCAGACGCCCATCCATCTGGACCATCAAGAGTGGCTCTGCATTCGTCAGTAAATATGACGTTGGAGAAATCAGTTTTCATGTTCTCCTCAGCCCATTTGACCCTATTTTCTTTATGAGTTTTTGTTAGAAGTCGTCGTTTAATTGCCTTTGTTACTTTCCCTAGCTTCTGCAGAACCTCACATCTTGTCTTTCTGCTTAGCATTGGGGCTCCAGCGTCTTCAAATATTGCCTTGCTTCTAGAAAGTTGTTTTCTAGGTATAATAACCTTCAAATGTCGCATATCCCGAGCAGTCAATTTCTTCGTAGAGGCTCTATCCGTCGTTTTCCAGTTGACTTTACCTTCAATTGCATAAGCCTTAATTGTTCGTTGATCACGCTGTAATTCCTTGGAAACTTCGAATGTTGTCTTACCTGAAGCTAATAACGAGGTCACTTTGATCTTTTCTTCACTTTATAAACCGAGTTTCTTGCCCATGTTGACTAAAGAGTGATGTTGCATAATCTGGGATAACAGCAGAACCCCGTGCGATAAGCAAATGTTGCCAAATCGCGGGAAATTGTTCCATTTTCTTTTGCTCTGGTTGTTTTTTATAGTTACAACATACCTGTGCACTAACTTACTATTCGCATTTTAAATGTTTGACACTCATCTTGAAAAATAAAAAAAATTTATATGCATAATCATAGGCAACTGACTGTATTTACATTCTATCTCGTGGTACGCGGTGCAGAGATATTCCTAAGACAAAGTAATGAATCAGTTAATCCATCGTTACCGTACGGCAAAACCTACAGTGCATAACTTAAGGTTTGACACAATTATGAACTAAAACACCTCGTGACTTATCACCATCCATATACTATTTGTACAGAGGCATAAAACGACGCTATAAGCCAACACAATCCATGTTTTATAAAACGCCTGTAGTAGAGGTGCAGAAATTTTTTGTTAGCACATCCGGGACACAATGTATAAAACGCGCGAAACCACTGCTTTTGGTTTACTCAGGCTCGTGGGCCATTAGGGCGCATTTTTAAACCAGAGCACTCTGAGAGCGCATACCTCCGCCAAGCGAGGCAACGGTAGAAAAAAAGATGGCTCTGAAACCATGATTTTCTTTCTATCAACTCCAAAATCTACTAATCATTTGTGCCTTTTGATAATATAACAGAGTGTGCAATTGTTTTGAAGATCCGTTCATTACTTTTTGAGCTATGCTGCTAACAAACGTTACGACAAATATGAGTCAAACATACAAACGAATGAACCGAACTTCAACAAAATTTAATCATATATGCCTTTCAACACTACTAATAACCCTTATAAATTTCAAAACGAACCATTCTGTTTTAGTTATTGCGCTAACAAGCATAAAATTAAAAACAGTGCCAATCGAACGCGAATTTTTTTTTTTTGTGTAGCCAGCTCCAATCCGCCGATTGCCCCAATGCTGCCAGGTGTTGCTTGCATGAATGTTACGAACCATGAAAGTTACGAACGTTGACGCTGCAGTTCGGAGCATCACGACTTCACCTTCTAGGCTGGGATCCGAGCGTCTCATCTCGAGACAATAAGCGAGGCATCGTTTTAACTACTTGGCCCCGAGAATAGTTTTTGAGAAATAGGGAAGACTGGGAAAAGTTACACCATAATTGACTTATATTAAATAAAAGTCGACAAAATTAAAATTTAACGTTTCGGGATACAAATCTCATCTTCAGAAAAAAACTATAAACTAGCAACCTATAAAAAAATTCCTCTATTCGAAAATCGATTAGGGGAGCATGGATGTTGTCGGGAAGAGGTCTAAAATGTGAATGAACAGAGCTCCGCGGTTGGGGCCGGATGTCAGCTCCTGTACAGTCGGTAGATGTGAGACTAGGTGTGGACAGTGTGCAGGGGTACAGCCGAGGTCATCATGTTGAGGCTAGGTCTGGTTCTGTGGATGTGGAGACTCTAATGTTGTGAGTTCGATGGGATTGGAAGAGTCTATGATGGAGAAGTCATTCCTGCTGATAGGATGGTTGTTTTTTCAGCGTGTAAGCGTGGAGCTGAATGTGAAGGTTTTGGGAGTGGTAAACCGGTTCGGCTGGATACACCTAAATGTTGGTCAAAACGGGCTTTGAAGTGTTGTCCAGTGCTACCGATGCATGAGGCGCTGGAGGCCTGGTACTGGTAACGGTAAATAACACTGGACAAAAGTGGTGTGGGGGGTTTGTCTTTAAATTTGAAGTAGGACCCTATAGTAAATGTGTTTTTGTATGAAAATTTGAAGTTGATGTCTGGGTAGGCATCAGAGAGGAATGTTTTCAAAGTGCTTACTGAACTGACAGATGCGTTGTTGTAGAACGGAAGCGAGTGAAAGAAGTCCAATTTACTGACTCAGGACTTGCTAATGCCGGGGTCGAATAGCTTGTCTAGGAACAATTTGCACTAGTGGTCCAGAAAATGGTGCGGATAACCGTTATTTTTGAAGAATGTTCGGAGAAAGTCAACTTCGTTTGAAAATGCAAGGTATCAGGAAGATAAATGGCATGCTCGAAATAGTAAAGTTTTTAATACATTGATTTTGAATTGATCGTAGCAGTGACTGAAAAAACTTGTCCCCTGTTTCGCCGCCCCTGTGCAATGCTTGGAGAAATTTTTTTCTATGAGATTTCAAGCCCTGTTCGGCGAATTTAGTTCGTTCGTGCAGTAAGACCTTGAGAGCCAACTGAGCAGCTACCTGTGGGCCGGCGAGGAGAGTATCGCGTGTGAAATCCAATCAATTCTTCACTTTGCTGAGTTGCGGGTCTTGCAAGTGGGAGGGGGCGGAAGGGGGCTGTGTAGCTGCGGGTGGGACCTACTAATTCCGCTCGATGTTAGGCGCATGAGCCAGTACTTAAAATGAAACTTTTGCCGCACTATGACGTTTATGTTTTATATTGGCACATTATTTTTATTTCATATACATGAAGCCAGTCATCATCTACTGGCTTATAAAGGAACGACATATTCTCGCACGGTACTATAGTAACCATACATCACCCAATCGTAGACGCTACTTCACGGGCAAAGAAAGTACATAAATTGAAGAGCGAGTAAAACTATAGGAAAATATTTGCTAAACTTGTGGTGCTGGTACACGAGCCAACAATAATTTTCAGAGGAAAGTTTAGTCCGCACCAGACAGACCACTCAAACTATGCATATTCTAGTTGATAGAATATAAATGTGAACAAAAACACCATAGCACTCAGCGTCATGGCTATTGCAGCTGCTTTGGGAGAATTAGAGCACGTTCAATTGGGGTCCAAAATTAAGTTTTTAAAGCTCGCCTTATTCGAAGCTTGAAGTACGTGCGCTGGCTTCCACTCGCTGAACTGAATTTCGGGCATTGATCCTCAACAGGTTACCCTTGAGACTTTCAAAAACTCAATTTTGCTCCGTAAAATGAAGTTTTGAGCCTGTTCAACGTCATTGCGCTGTTTCTAACACTTGCAACACGCTTCACCTTAAGGATAAAGCCGAAGCTTCTGTATAAAGTTTCGAATAAGTCAAGCCATAGATTACACCATACATTGACTGGACACTGTCCCTAAGGTAGATTTCAGTCCCGCAACTGGGCCTGAAAGCACGGTGCCGTAGACGTAGTTTTAAATCTTCTCCCATAACTTTTTCATACTTTGTTTATGTAGTAGACTTATTTATTTTAAATTGAGTAATGACTGGCAAACCTGTACATACTTCTAAAACATCTATACGCAAAAAAGACACAAAAAGCTTGAAGTGTAATTACGTAAAGCAACTGTTAATGGCATCCTTTCATATTTGCAGTAAACTTGTTTCGCAATAGTTAGTGAAATAAACAGTCTCATTTTGTAGAACAGAAGCTTCTCAAATTTGTGGTATGCTCGATTTGAAATGAAATGCCAAGTAAATATTTGATAGAAATGTTCATGCAATATGTTTGGTATACGGGCTAAGTGAGATAATTAGAACAGACAGCAGAGCTGGAAGGTGAGTTGGAGTAACTGGGAGCCAGACAGTGATGGAGCCAGGCCAGCAGTGAAGTGACGAAGCACTGGCCGCCAGGAAGTGATCTAACATTAGAAGAAATGAAGTGATCCAGCATTGACAGCTGTGAAGTGATATTGCATTGGCAACCGTGAAGTGATGTAGCTTTGACAGCCGTTAAGTGATACATCATTGGCTGCCCTGAAGTGGTGTAATATAGGCCACTGTGAAGTGATTTAACTCCGGCAACCATGCTGTATTTCAACTTGGGTAACCAAAAAGTGATGCAACATAGGAAACCACGAAGTGATAAACGTAGGCAACCACAAAGTGGTGTAATATACCTAGGCAGTTATGTGAAATGATATGAGAATCCCGATGTGCAGCTTTGGATGATTACAGTAATGAAGGGTTGTTTCAGCCATAAATTGTTATGTTTTAATATCATTTGCCGGCTGTCTTGGTATCTTTATCTCATAGTAAAATATGTATTTTTAGTTCATTGGTAGGTACCAATGTAGTATTACTGTAGTTTTAATTTCCTGGAAGATTGGACGTCTTGGACCATCGTTGTTGTTGTCTGTAGTTTTAATTTATTTTTCAACATTACTGGGTTTTCTTAACCTCACTTTTGCGGCGGCTATTGGGTGGAGGTCTACCTAAAGCTCTTCATACACAATTTCTGAGGTTACTGCTTCAACTCCGTCATTGGAAAAAACTCATTTTTGAATGTGACATTAAAGTACATTACGTTTAGCTCTCTGATCCAATTTTTTATATTAAATTTTAATATTTCTAGAAATTGTAATGAATTTTAATTTTTCTTGGTGACGTAGATCGCTTACTGAAGATATATGATTGTCTATTTAGAGTCCCTGCTCTGCAACGCATTTCTTATGGTACGACGAAAAAATTAATCTTTGTTTGAGGTCTCTGTGATTATTAGAACTTTTTATAAACACTTACATGAATCGGCCTCCAGGCCCAAATGTGGGTGCCCGATTTCAGTGTTCAGTCAGAGTCATGTATGGTGTGGTCTATCGTCAAGCCTTGAAGGCTCCATTTTAATGATCAGTCGACCACACCCAGCTAGAAGGGCCAGCAACCAAAAACAAAGGGCCTGTGAGTTAATGTTCTCTCGTTAGAGAGAAACGATTCAGCTGTGGGAAACTATCTGAACGCAGCGAATGTCCTCAGAACAGCTTACAATATCAGCTCTGTACTAGCCAGGATTCGCTATACGCCGCATGCAATGTTCGCCAGTTTGACAAACGTTATTCCTCTCTTCCTCCAGCTGGTCCGTTTCGGTTTAAGGGTTCTTTCTCCTATTGTATTTCTTCAAGAGAAAGAGGCAGTCTGGGTGCAGATTAACACGAGCAGCAGCGGCTCTCGATCTGTTTTTGTTCTAAGTGCACCGTTCAACATAAATTGTGCCAGGATATCAACCTTCTCTCGTGAAGATTTTGTGCCTAGAAAACTGCGTGTCCCAAGGCGAATCTATATCGTTAGAAATGGGCACTTTGCGGCCTCAATTACGGCATTGCGTTATGAGACCGCACGGTCGAAACCAAGAAGAAAAGAGTGTAACGGAAGGGCTGAATGGGACTATAAAAAACTCAGCCATGACCACACGTAGCCGAATGGCGTCACATCGACGTGTCGAAGTGTTTGAGGGTTGGACCTCAGGCCTTCGGAGGCTGGGGTTCTTTATCTTAACCAAAAATATAAGCAGCGTTATATTCTTTACGCCAGAGAAACCGTAGTATCATTATCGGTTTCCGACGAACTTGAAGCTAGAGAATCATTTGCTATAGAATCCATTTTGATTCTTGTTGACAGAGCAGTATTATGTTTAGATATTTTCAATAATGAAATTTTGAAAGAGAAGAAATTTAGCAATTTAGAAGAGAGCGGTCCCGCTGCAGATAACCAACGCAGTCTATAGCTGCACTTATAGCACACACAACAACTCTGGCGAAGTTAGACTGGAACAGGGAGAATTCAGTCACTGCAGGTACACACAAACCACTTGACAATGTCGTGCCAATCGATGACGCCTGCAGGAGGCTGACGATGCTGCACTTCCGCTATTAGATACGATATTCGCCTAAACTAATGTTACTTCATAACAGCCCCTCTGCTGCACAGCCTGACGCACAACTCTCTTATATAAGGAGGGTTTACACGGTAGTCTTTTGACACTGCCACATCCCGTCACGCGTACGGACGTTCGTTACTTCTTTGTAACCAAAAGAAAAGTGCGAAGCTTTTTTACTTTCAATCCATGCCACATTTTAAGACACTTGAAAAACATCGCTCGAGACTGTCCGCCAGCAGACAAGATGACTGATAATTTAACAGATTTTTTGTTGGATTTTCTTTAGCAGCTTTTCGGGCTTCCAGGTGTTGCAAAATGCTTCGTTTAGGTTGTACTACCTGTCCGTGGTGGCCCGAGCGTGAAGTTTTATGAATAATTATACAGTAATACTAATTCGCTGAGAAAAGTGTAAAAAAAGCACGCATTCGTGTGCACTGACAGGAATTACTTGCTTTACCGCGCTCGTGCACAGCGAAATCAATTGCATTATTCAAGCTGGATGAGCATGTCAAGGCAGGTGCTTCCCATTAGTACACGCTTTTAAGATAACATTCTCCTCAGTGCAAACACACACAGGTACTTACATCGGCACAATATCACGCGAGGAAACTTGACACTACATACTTAGGGGGATAAATTAATATTAGTAGAAACAATTATATCTTACTTTGCTTCTCGCGCGAGCGTGATTGTTAGGTAGCNACCACAACAACTCTGGCGAAGTCAGACTGGAACAGGGAGAATTCAGTCACTGCAGGTACACACAAACCACTGTACTCCAGGAGTATAAGTCAATGCGACGAGAGAAGTGATAAGGGCAGTTTGCACTTGGGACAAAGTAACAGTTGTTGCTCGAACTTTCTGTACTTGCCAACAACTATTTTGCTGTTTTATGTATGGGTGCCGCTCAAGTAGCTGGCCAGTCAGGAGCGGGAGATTGAATGAATTATGTCGAAGAAATACGGTAATATGTTTAAGTGTGTTTGGTGAAGAGCACTGTGATCTGAATAAGAAGTGTAAATAAGGCTTCAGTTCAAAGAAGAAGTTGAATCAATGTCGCCATACCTGCCCAAATTTCACCGCTGGTGCTGTGAAAGTTACCACCAGCCTCCAATGCAATTTTCTCCATATTATTATTTATTACTGAACGAGTATATATTCTCTACATTTATTAATGGGCAATTCACGACGATTTTTTGGGTGATATTAGTTAAAATACTCATGGGCTGCTCAGCTATAGCTTCTTCGATATGACGGTGTTGATTACGTCACTTTTTCATACTAATTTCTTGTGAGTCCCCCCGTTACGCTCTTTGCTTCCTGGTCAAAACATAGGACCCTGACCGGTCTGCCTATAGCATTTCCAAAAACCTGAAGCCGCAACATAAATATACATGCCGCTCTGGAGTTGAAATTTCCGTGAACGATTTTCTATTTGCCTATAGGCGCATTAAGATTTACGATAAGTATGGAATGAATCTAGGGCTGAAGTGTAAACAAAGTGGGCATTGACGTACAGCGAGTACAGACATGAATTATGAAGCAATTAACTATACAGACTTTTGCCGCCTGTGCAGGTTTCAGCATGCATTCATGCGCCAACATGAAGATAATTTGATTTTTTTTCTGTATTTGGAGCCATCCATTGAATTTGAAATCGTTAGAATAATGTTTCCAGAGTGTGTTTAGAAGCATTTCGATAGCCCATGCATCTGTAACTAAAAAGTAAAATCATACCGTGAGATACTCTGATTGTATAGTGCGCGTTTAGTGGATTTGCGCGATATGGAGATATAGCCCTTCAGGGTAGACGGATGAGCTCCCTCATACATGTACGGCTCTGCCTTAATATCCTTGCATTGATGCAGCGGGCAACACAAGTACCTTGCGTGCTTGCGTTGCTTTTACCTGTTTGTGGCTTGGTGGTATGAGTGGCGGCGTGGTAATCTCTAGGTCCCCGGATCGAATCCTGACTCGATTCTTTGTATATATATATATATACACTTATATATACACACACTTATATATATATAAATAAATAAATATATATATATATATATATAAATAAACATTTGACTGCTACTCAGAAGGCAGTCGATCTTTGTGGTTATAAAAGATCAGATTTGATAGTCGTTCTTAAACATATATATAAAACCGATCAATGGATAACATTTCCTTAATATGTTTTTGAAGTATGTGGCCATTTCGGTAGATCCATGGCCTATAAACGTAAGCGGAAAATATATTTTACATTTTTCACGGTGAACATAGTTGCTCTCCTACCGAAATGGACATTGTTAAGACACTAGCGGAGGAACTTATCAAGTTATCTAGAAAAAATGCAGAATATCCATCATTGATAAAGAAAAATCGTAAAAATTCTATCTCGGAAGAATAATGATAAGTAACATTATGACAGTCTGTACGCTCTATGGAGTATGTACGGATAGCTGTCACTTGCAATAGAGGCTAAAGTGGAAACTTTCGAAACTTTCACAGCATAAGAGGCAAGGTCAGGGATGGTATGGCGCCTTGATTGAACTTTTTCTTTGAAGTGAGGCCCTATTTACACTTCATATTCAGTTCTTATTTCTCTTCGTAAAACATAGTTAAACATATACCATTGTATTTTTTCGACCTAACTCATTTAATCTCCCGCTCCAGACTGGCCAGCTACTGGAGCCGCACCCATACACAAAACACAGTAAAATTGTCGGCAAGCACAGAAAATTCTAGCAATAACACTTCTAATGGTTTCTCTCGCGTCAGGAACATAAAACTGGCTATATTTTTGTTAGGATTAAGAGCCCAGCTAAGAGCGTGAGCACACTATCCCAAAAATTGCTCAGTCACTCAACTTTTCCCTTCGGCTGTCACGTTGGCCGTGACTGCTACTAAGGCCGGGGCCCCACCGGCGAGACAAGGATGTGCAAGGCGACTAACTTGTTGCATGACAATATGCAAAGGAGGGTCCAGCAGTCTGCTGACTCCCGTAAATATCGCATTGTGTCGCTTGTTGCTTTCTGTGGGCCTCGGCCTAATGATGGTCACGTTAAACGTATGCGTCATTGCATCTTTAAACTAACTTAGAAGTAGGAGATATTTTCAAAGCTTTAGCAATTGCTGCTTGTTATAACGTACAAAACTGCAAGAAACGACTCATACCTTAGATATTCCTTTTAGTGGCAGAACAATGTCCACAATAATTTACTCATTTGGGGCCAGTGGGCCAATACCCGCAGCACAAACCAGTTCATGTGAGTTTCTCAGGTGAGGGAGTGGTCTAAGTTAACTTTGCCTTTACTTTGCGACGCAATCGATACATTGCGTGGTAATGCAACTTTCGCGTACGTGTGGGCGCGTCATTACGAAAGCCTTAGGTCCGACCCTCGAATACTTCGACTCGTCTTATAGTCATTCGGCTACATGCGGTCAAGGCTAAGTTTTATTTTAGCCCCATTGAGTCCTCCCGTTACACTCTTTGCTTCCTGGTATATTCTGTCTGATGCTATATAGAACTAGATCTATGAGTTCTGGCGCAAAGCTCATATAATGGATTTTTTACTCAAATTCTTTAGTTTAAAATGATACGAGGGCCGCAGACTGGTAAATTAAAAAAAAAAAAAAAAAAAAAAAACAGCGGGGGCCAAGAGTAAGGCTTCCTAGAGTACAGGCCTGGGTCTGTGTCTCGAAAATGGTCTGATTACGTACAGTCTTTGGGCATATTATTAAAAGCGGCCTGATATTTCTTGCTTCCTACTTTGCATAATTCTGACGTGGCGGGATAGAAAACTTTATTTCAACTATTACAAATTAGAATAATTTGAGTTTTCTATCCAGTAATATAAGCAAGAAATATGCAGAGTAGGTATAAAAAAATAACAGGCTGCGTCTAATAATTTGTCCAGGGACTGTACTGACCGGACCACAGCCGCTGCACCCTAAAAATCCACTCCCAGTTTTACGAATACTTTAGACAATCCCATGCAAAATTTTTGTCCCAATTCCTCGCCGTAACGTGTATCTATGCTGTACTTGCGCCGCTCAGAACAGTGACAAAAAGAAAGATTCTGCATATACTTTCTTCTCAAGGTATTAAAACAGAGTACGTATATTAGTAGCGGCGCATCACGATGACAGAGAGGAATCAGCAGTTGGAGCTCACGCTCATAAATCATTAAATGACAAGGGCCGCACGATGCACCGCGCGCTGACTTGAGTCGCAGTATTGGGTGAACTGTTCTCACATGATCTGACGATGCTACGACTACGTGCGTTAATTTCACATTACCATCAACTGCCGTAGGCGTCTGCCACGTTTTGAATTTGTCAACAAAAGCAAAACGCGTAAACAAAAATTATTTCGTTAAGTATTGCCCTGTTTAACGGTTTTAAGCTCGGCACGACGCGCGCGGCAACCCTGCGGGGCTTGTCGTGGCGATCGATGTCAGAACGCTGAGGTGGCCCACACCAAGGCAACCTGAAGGCCAGAGGCCGTGGCCAAGGTAACTTCCTTGCTGCCAGCGATTCGCACACACGCACG
>LQNS02276925.1:13637413-13647513 GCA_001587735.2 Parhyale hawaiensis | reverse complement strand
CTACTTCGGCGATGCAAGAAGTGCATTCAGACATAAGGTCGCCCTATACTTTGCCGTAGATTCGATGTATGGAGAAGCTAATACTCGTACAAATCAGACTAAGCCTGCGATGTCTTCATTGGTGAAATTTCATCTGTCCCTGCTTAAGATACGTTTGCCATCTTCTGCAACCCGGCCTATTTTCTGCCCATTACTTTCAATGGACCTTGAGAGGACAACCAGAGCCTCCAACCTGGGCTAAATTCCGCCTATCTATTTCGTTAAGAGCGTGACACCAAACATATAAATAAATATATATATTTATAAACACACGACGGTCATTCGTAGTATTTGATTAGATAGATAGCTGTCCTAATTTTCTCTGCAAACAGCAATACTTTCAGGGAAAACACCATACAAATAACGGTGTAGCAGCATTACATATAGCCAAACAAAGAATAGATTAACAAAAGTGCACCTCAAAAAATCTATCAATGTCTCCAGTTAATTTCAAAAACTGCTCTTTAATACTGCATTAACTTTCCGGGATCCAAATGGTTCGTGGAATTGGATATGAACTTAATTATCAGCTTCTGCCCACTGTACCCAAATAATGACAGGTTCTGGCCAGAGTGACCTCGCGTCGGGCCAACTAAATTCATACTTCACTTAAGTCAGAGGCTCGTGGTCATAAGCTATATAATGACTCGCAGGATGTACAGTTCCGGCACTAAAGACCAATGTAAGCTTGGTAATTGTCGCTTCACTCTACTGATTTCAAATGAAATACAGAGATGCATAGCCGCAAATTTTTCCTTAGAATGCGAAGCACAATTGCGTCTTTGGAGTAAGTAATGTGCAAAATCTTCGAAACAAGGCGGAGCGCAAATTTTTAATGAATAATCCCGAGAACGTGAGTTAGCTTTCAAACTGGAAAATATCTAGATAAATATTCGAAAATATATAGACGATGGGAAGCTGACAGTACTTTTTAAATCATATAATCGACACAGGATTAATTACTACTTGAATGTGCAACGTACACACAGTCAACCATGCAAAATCTATTACGTAAAAATTAATTCAATCGTTAATGTAATTATTGTTCATATCTAAATTTTATACTTATATCTATACCTCTAGTCCAAAGCAGCAGACTCAATGTTATGTGCTACAGCATATCCATACCTATCGTATATAATTGAAACACCAAAACACGGATCGCTACAGTGCAATATGCAGCTGATAAAATAGCACTGTAAATATACACACTGTGATGAATGGGAAACAAATCGCGAACACACTCTCTGTTGACACACTTCCGTTAAATATATTCTTAGTCATGCCACTGCCTGCTGTTCTTAATTAGGGAGAGCTGTCACGTTAACTTGGTTCACATGCAAGGTCGTGCCCCTCGTTTTTATTAAAAAGAGCGTAAATGTGAACGTACCTATTCAGTGGATCTTCACTACTTTACCACTACTACACCAGTATGAACGTACGACAGCGTATCGACAACTCACTTACTACCGCTTCAGCCAGTATGCCACAACCGTAGGAAACGCGTGTGAATAGACCACACCATACATTGACTGGACACTGAAATCGGGCCTCTTGCAATTGGGCCGGAAAGCCGATTTACGTACATGTTAATAAAAATTAGTTCAAATAATCACAGATACCTGAAACAGAAATTAATTTCTTCTTCGTATCCCAAGGAATGCGTTGCACAGCAGGGAATCTAAATTCACAATCATATATCTATAATAAGTGATAAATACCAAAACCTCGGATACCAAGAATAATTGAAAATTCATCGTAATTTCTAGTATTATCAAAATTTTATTGAAAATTGGCTCATGGATACTACACGTGATGCACTTTCATATCACATTCAATTGAGTTTTTTTTTTCCAATGACGGATTTGAAGCAATAACCTCAGAAATTGATGTAGCCTACGTAGAGCTTTCAGTAGACCTCATCCAACAAAAGAGAGGTTAAAAAACCCGTAATCCTCAAATATAGTTGCCTAAGTTAAATCACATCTCAGTCAACCCACCAGACTACCTAAAAATTATTATTATTATTATCATTATTATGACTTAATACCTTCTGCCTCGTATTTAGTGGAAAAACAAATTCGTCACCATAAATTATTTATGGCCAGCTAATTATAGTTTTTTGGCACTGGTCACAGTAATACTACATTGTAGCAATTAACTAAAAATATATATTGAACTATGAGATAAAGATACCATTCATGACAATTTAGAGGTGATACAACCCTTCATTACTAGAACCATCTAAAACAGCAAATCATGATTGTCAGTATCATTTCACATAACTGATTATGTATTTTTCACCATCTCGTGGTTGCCTACGTTAAATCACTTCGTCGTTTTCTATCTTGCATAACTTTTTAGTTAAAGTTGAATCACTTCATGGGTTTCATGGGTGTTTATAATACACCACTATATTGGTGCTCATATTAAATCACTTCATGGGTGCCTCCGTTACATCACTTCAAGGGTGTCTGCATTACATCACTTCATGATTGCTAACATTATATCATTTATATAATGGATGACTAGGTTTTATCACTTTATAGTTGCCTAAGTTAAATCACATCTCAGTCAACCCACCAGACTACCTAAAAATTATTATTATTATTTTAGCACTGGTCACACCTAGGTCAACCCATCCAATTCCCTGCAAAAAATTATTAACGTTGCTCAACTCCTTGTACTAGTTTTTCGGTTGCCGCTAAGCGTGTTTACACAATAATTTAGTTAACAACTCCATTAGCTGTTTACTTGGCACTTCATTACAAATCGAGCATAGTACCACGAATTTTAGTAGCTTCTGTTCTACAACATGAGACTGTCTATTTTACTAAATAGTTTTACTCTACTGCAAATATCAAAGGACGTCATAAACCGTTGCTCTACGTTATTACACTTCAAGCTTTAATATTTTTGTGAATTTGTAGCGAACAGAAGTTTTAGAAGTATGCTCAGGTTTGCCAGTCATTACTAAATGTAAAGGATTTAAATTAAATAGTCTTCACAAAGAATGAAACAATAATGATGAATCATATAGAAATGCGTCTGAGGCACCTTGCAGTCAGGCCCAATTGAGGGACCGAAATCTGCTTCTGGGGCCATTGTCTCGTCAATATATAAATTGGTCTATGGTTTCATAAAAGTAAAAGCTCTGTTGCAGGCTATAAATTACTTTCGTTCAGCACATGAAATAAGTGTTATTTATGCATAAATGCATGCGCTGCGTCACGCACATATTTTAATAAGTATTAATACATGTGTATCATTGCTATCGTAATAATCGTACAATGCTACGAAACTTTTGTACAGCATCTTTATCTGATAAAAATTCTTTCTGTAACTGGTACAAGACTCCGCGTCGCGTGTCGTAAACGAATTAATCTTTAACCGAAGGAAGAATGGCAAACTTTGTGATACATTATGCAGAGTTGGAAAATATGCGGAGTGTACGCGCAAATTGCCCGTGATTGGCCCTTAGCGCAAGCATTTTATATGGAGTGCAAATTGCGCATTTTCGCTTTAGGTTGCACTTTTGCCCACCTCTGCTAAAATGTGGTGAACAACTCGTTTTACCGCGAAGCGATGTATGATTAGATGCGTGGCTGAAACCAAACTGCTAAATTTCGAGAGCAAGTGAACCAACATTAGCCGATATGTCAATGTATTCGTGCCTGAAGCTGTGCAATGTTCAGTTTTCTTGTGCACTCAAGATGCCAACGACTGTGCGAATTGTCGGAGAAGCCACGCCACTATTGCGCCTTCTTGACGCATTTATGGCAAACATCTTAGTATAATGAAACACTTTGATCAGAGGTCGGCATCTCCTATTATGTTACGATGGTACGATTGCAAAATCGATGTCAATACCATCGCTCTATCGGCATCGGACCCAAAAATCGCCAATTTTCATCCGGGATGACCTACGATGAAATAACCATCGGCGATGGCCATCGATCGTATGGCGTCATAATCGGCGATGGACCATCGCATTAACACATTTTAAGAATGCAAGCATCTCAGACCATAAACATCGAATAAAAGCAGCATCTCTTATAACCTCGGCCTGTGTGCAATTTTCAAACCAGTAATACTCTTCCTAGCTGATAAAAGGTGCGAAATGTAAGATCCAGGTTATTAATTGACATTATTAGATCTGGGAAATGTATCAAAATAAACTATGTTTTAATCTTGCTAAAACATGAATATTTCAAACTCGTAAGGCTGTTTTTCTGTAGTTTTAGCCTTATTTCATCGGCATCGGAAGTACAACCGATGACAATGCCCATCGTATGCCATCGCCGATGGCATATTCAGCCATTTCATGGGACCATTTCTTTCTCACAACACCTTCGCAGATGGAGAAAAGGGTCATCGCCGATTTTTTTATACGGTTTCGATCGTACCATCTCTATCGCCGATGGATTTTTACGATGTGCCATCGTAACATGGTATATTTTCCGATGGCGATGGTCTTCATACCATCGCCATCATATAATCGGCGATGGCCATCGTGCCAGGCTCTAACTTTGATACATAAATAAACTTAGTTGCAATATAAATTCAGAGCCTTTCATGGATCCAAAGCAAGTTCATGCTCGATTTAGGTGTCCAACTAACGTAAACCCAGCATTGGAGATGCTTGCGACTCTAGTTCTTGTTGTTTAACATTAAAACCTCTTTGTTTAATTTTGTTGACTATTACAGTGCAGAGCAGAACATTGTTCCGGCTCCTTTGCACCGGCCTGCCCGAGGGCCCTTGCCTCCATGTAAGGCAGCCGTACATCCGCCGTAACAAAAGTGCAGAGCGCTTGTAGGCAGGCCTTAAGAGCGAGCTATAATATTGAAATTACATGTAATAGACATAGACATAAAAAATAAGAGACACAAACGTTCGTTACCACCTATTTTGTGTTCACACAACGCGACCATGGTCTACCAACACCTATCAAGTGGGCCAAAGTATGTTTGCTCCCCCCAAAAACGCAGTCTATTACTTGTACAATTTACGATTTATCTGCATATTTTCAATGCCAGCATTACAGCGTGTTACATAAATTTAAAATTATTATACCGAATTTTTTTCTCAACACTTTCTCCTAAATTATTGGACCAATTTTTTATTATTTATGGCTCAAAATATCAAATCTTATTTCCTCTAGTTGCAGGCACCATTTATATAACCCTAAAAGCTTCTTAACCCTCTAGCGTTGGAATGGGGTTAAAATGATTGCCCATGTTTCAAATTTTACTTGCAGAAAACCTCTGGAAATTTCTATCATAATGCACTTACTCTTTCCCACCCGCAGTGAAGTGCAAACATTTGCCTGAAAATGCCTCGACTACCCTTTTACTATTATTATTATTATTATTATTAATAAATTACACTAGACTGTCGATGTTGGAACGGAGAAAATCCATGAAGTTAACAAACCCTCACCCAACCAGCCCAGTGAGTGAAGAGAAAAAAGAAAAACAGAAAGAGAAGAACCGAAATCACAGAATAGCTCTCAGTACAGATCTCTTAAAGCTGCCAATTTCCGCACCAGCAAGGACAGAGCCATCAAGACCTTTCAAAACATCCACACAGGATGAAAAAAAAAGAACGAGAATACTGGCCTGTATGGCATTATAACGGTTCCACGGCAAACTGATGAAAAGCATCAATACGCCAAGTATACCTCACCCGAGCAAATGGCTCCGGAAGAAAATCACACAGTAGATGACTAGCGCAATTATATAATTTATACAGAAAGCAGACCCACCAACTCTGCGTCAATGCGCCAGATCACAAGGCACAACACGATCCAGCATGAACGTACATCGACGAACCACTTTGTCCAGCAAACACAAATGACAATCGGCAGCAGAACCCCAGATTACAGAGCAGTATTCCAGAAGAGGGAAGACATAGCAATTAAAGCAGCGACGTATCAACTCTAACCAGCCAAACACTCTCGAAGCTCATCTCATAAGACCAATCTTCTGCGATGCACTGAGGCAACCGAACGAATGTGGGGCTAAACCGTCAAAACTTTTTCTCACAACATTCGTCCTTAATTCGTCTGGTTGTAGGCACCGTTTTCTTAACCCTATATTAAACCCTGCTAGAACTGAAAGTAGGGGTTCTTAACACTATATTAAGCCCTGCTAGAGCTGAAAGGAGGGGCCAACTGCTTAGCTCACGGTTCAGCTTTAAACTATGGAAAAAATTTGAAATATTAACATAGAATACTCTCTCCTATCCATCACGCAGCGAAGGGCCCCTATTAATTCGTTAAAAAATTTTCCCACTATCCTATAGACTCATATTATTATTCTTTTTCACAACTATTCTCTCTAACTACAGGATCTATTTGTACTACTTTTGGCTCAAAATATTCGTATTGGTACACCTAAATGTGTACAAATCCACTGGCCCAGATAATCTTGCTCCCCGTGTACTACAGGAAATGCTTCCAGTCGTCGTGAAGCCACTGCTCGAAATATTTAATGGGTTTCTAAGAACGGAAGAAGTTTCGCAGGAGTTGAAACTAGCTAACGTGATGCCGATAAATAAGAAGGGGGATAAGAAAAGCCCCAGCAACTATCGACCAATTAGTCTTACATCGGTCGTCAGCAAAACCATCTAACGCGTCCTGAAAAAGCGCATCACTGATCCCCTGGGAATGTAGCAGCTCATATCCGACACTCAGCACGGTTTCCGAAATGTAAGAAGCTGCTTAGCAAACCTACTGGACTTTTTCTCAAAAGTTACAGATATTAAAGATGAAGAAAAGACTGTAGACATTGTGTATCTATATTTCCAAAAAGCTTTTGCCTCAGTCCCCCATCAACGGCTAATGAAAAAATTGGAATCCCGAAGCATCCACGGAGACTATTTGCGATGGATCTGGGCATTTCTTACGGGTCGGCAGCAGCTAGTATCATCAGGGGTTTCACAAGGTAGCGTGCTTGGCCCACTTCTGTTCTCAATTAACATCAATGATCTCAATCTTAACATCAGAAGAAAAATCAGTAAATTTGCGGATGGTACTAAACTATGTCATCCTGCCACGAAAAGAGCCGAGCTTCAACAAGACCTTGACCACCTCAATGAATGGAGCACAACGCGGCAGATGAGCTTTAATGTCGACAAATGCTCAGTAATGCACATAGGGTTGGTGAACCCTTCTACCCCATTGAAAATGAACGGGTCGGCATTGGGTGCTGTCAGCCAACAACGTGACATGGGAATCACTAATACAAACAAACTACAACACAGTCAGCAGGTTGACATGAGAGTGAAAATGGCAAGCAGAGTACTGGGATTCACCACCAGAAATTTTGAACACAACTCCAAGGACATCATCGTTCCCTCGAACAAAGCATTAGTGTGGCCACACTTAGAATTCGTTGTTGAATTCTGGTCGCCACATCTGCGCAAAGATATCGATAACATGGAAAGAGTCCAAAGCAGAGCAACAAAATTTATACCTCAGCTGCTAAACAAGCCGTATGAATGTCGCCTAAAAGAACTAAGTCTGATCTCTCTCGAGCAAAGAAAACTCAAAGGGCAACTAATAGAAACATTTAAGGAGTTGAATGGCTTCAACGACGTACCTACAACGGAACTCTTTGAAATAGACCTTAATGATCGCTTGCGAAACAACGGTCAATAACTCAACCATAAAGCTCGAAGAACGACCTTAAGTCAGCAGTTTTTTCCGTATTTCATTGTCAGCATTTGGAATAGACTCCCTTCCGATGTTGTTAGCCTGGAGTCAGTCAACGTGTTTAAAAATCGTCTTGACATACATTGGAAGAGACATCCTCCACAGCTAATAACTCCTCCTCCAAGAGTCGCAAACTCTAACGGCCAAAGCTTCCGAGGCCACCTTAATCCGTCTTCGTCTCACTCCCGCTCCAACTACTCAGTTTGACATCTCTAAGCACCGCATATCAGAGGCTCTTGATCGTGCTTACCTGCATTCATGATCGTCTCTTTGGCAGAGATTCTTCCCCATTTTTTTTTTTCGCTTTTCTCCAGTCCTCTATATCCTACTAACATAATGGCAATAGCTCATAGAGGGCCGGGGAGTAAGTTCCTGTGTCTCTTTGGGAACGGGCAATTGGTTCGTCTACTGCCGCCTATCTATCTATTGATTGTATCAATAGTCAAACCAGCGTGAGGAGTCCGATGAGCGTGGCTAAGAACGCAAAGCAACTTCGCCAAATCTCACTTAAACGCGTGCTATAACTTGGGTCAATCGATAAAATTACATTTATGTTCGGAAACTCAAAGTGCATTAGTTAATAGATTTGATTTGGCACTGCTGCGTTCAATTCAGCCCAGCTTACGCTGGTTTGACTATAGTTGCCTTGCTGTGTTGAGCTCTGCTCCGAATCAAAATATTGGCCAAAAGTCTTGTCGCAGGTTTCATTTTTTACCCATGGGAATTATCTTAGAATCTCCATCGTAAGGCATTTTATCGTATTTATCCTTAGCAAAGAGAACTAAACATTTCCCTCAAAATACCTCCTTTACTTTGCTGCATATAGTGCCTTCCTTTTCTCAACTTCTTTCCAAATCTACATAAGCGACTTTTATCTTTTTGTTCCGCTGAAAGCATTCTTTTTTATTTTTTCTAGTTGCATGCACTGGTATTGATTCACATAACTGTACTTAACTTTGTTAGGGATAAATATTTCGACAAAAAATGCATATCCAATGAACCATCTATTATCTATCTATCTATCTATCTATCTATCTATCTATCTATCTATCTATCTATCTATCTATCTATATTATACTAAAAGTCTGTGAACCGGTCTTGCTTGTTTACTTGTGTCTTGTGTCTTGTGNAATTCAAATTGGCTCTGAAACCCTAATTTTCTTTGCATAAACTCCACAATCTAATCATTTGTGCCTTTTTATATTAATAACACCTTGTTCAATTTTTTTGAAGATCCGTTCATAACTTTTTGAGTTTTACTGTTAACAAACGTTGTGACAAATACGAGTCAAACATACAAACGAACCAACCGATCTGCACCAAAATTTTATCATTTGTCTTTTACCATTACTAACAACTCCCATAAATTTCATAAAGATAAATTTATTATTTTTTGAGTTATAGTGCTAACAAGCATAAAATTAAAAACAGTGACAAACGAACAAACAAACGGACCATTACCAAAATTTGGTCATTTACTCTTTGTTATATACCTAACATCTCATGTTAATTTCATCAAAATCCATCCATAACTTTCTGAGTATTGGCATCGAGAAAAATGACGCAAACATACAAACGGATGGACATTTGTTCATAAAAAGTTGATCATCTGTTCCTCCTAACATACCTAACAATCCCTGTAAATTTCATCCAAATCGGTTCATAACTTTTTGAGTTATCTTGGTGACAGACAAATAGACAGACAAACACGACGAAAACATCACCTCCTTGGCGGAGGTAATAAAAACTTGGTAGCATCAAAGTATGTCTGATCTGGATTTCTAGGTCATGCAACTACTGAAAACTTGTTTCAAGCTTTGAAAAAATGTCTTCCCAGGGGTATTACACTGCAGAAGGTTGTTCAGCTTGGATTGGATGGACCTTCTGTTAACTGGAAACTCTTCAAACTAATTCAAGAAGAATTATCTGAGACTCCTTTCAGATTGCTTCCATTGTGGGTGAAAGTGCTAAAATATATTTTTGATAGGTACTAAAAAGTGCTAAAAAGTACTAAAATCCAACACTAGAATCCCTGTAGACACCTTGTCAGTATTTCACTCATCTCCTGATCATTATCAGTCATTGAGCCATTTTCGTCCAATAACGGTCCTATTTTTATTTTCAGAGACGGGTAATTTGATGCATAAGAGAAGAAGTACTTACTGTTTTCTTTTATCTTCTTGATGGCTTGCAGTTCTTTTTCCTGTTTCTCTTCATCATGAAATTTTGAAAGTTTATGTTCAATCTCTTCCAGTTTTCGCCGGCATTCAGTTTGTCGCTGTAATACACACGATGACTTTTGGCATTTGATCAATCTTGCTCTTTTCTTTAGTAAGCTTTTGCGGA